>JAJOOF010022945.1:0-21040 GCA_029582545.1 Solanum lignicaule | reverse complement strand
AATGTTTTCTTGGTAAAGAAAGTTTTTAATTCCTTATGGTTTTAGTGTCTATGCGATGAATGAATGCTAAGAGGCTTGTATTAGACCTCTTCGAGGTCGAGTACGTCGGTTACGACTAGGGGGTGCTCCCGGGTCGTGACATAAGTGTCCTTTTTCCTAATCCTTTCTCTTGTGTTTATATGATATGAATACAAGAGGTAACCTGAGGAGAGCGTAAGAGGAGAATATAGATGGGGGAGTTCCTCCCTAAGGCCCTCAAGGTGACCAAGTGCCTCAAAAACAATGAAGGAAATCAAGTTCTGGTGGCTCCCCCGGAAATGACCAATGAGGAGATTAGGTCGGCTTTCCTAACTTTGGCCCAAGCTATGACGGCCCAAGTGAATAGGGAGGTGGGGCCTAGAGTGAATGTTAATGAGGGTTCTATGGCTTCGAGATTAAGGGATTTCTCAAGAATGAATCCCCCCGAGTTCCTAGGTTCCAAGTAGAGGAAGATCCCCAAAGGTTTGTTGATGAGCTTTGCAAAATACTTAGTGCAATGGGGGTGTCTTCAGATGAGAAGGTGGAGTTAGCCACCTACCAACTAAAAGATGTGGCTCAAATTTGGTATCAACAATGGAAGGGTGAGAGGCCTAGAGGAGCAGGTCCCATTAATTGGGAGGTGTTCAAAAAGGCATTCCTTGATAGATTTTTCCCCTTAGAGTTGAGGGAGCAAAAGTTGGTAGAATTCATGAACCTTAGGCAAGGGAGTATGAGTGTGAAGGAGTACTCTCTCAATTTCACACAACTATCCAAGTATGCTCCAACCCTAGTGGCAAATTCGAGGGCTAGAATGAATAAGTTTGTAATGGGAGTGTCCAGTTTGGTTGAGGAAGAGTGCCGTACGACAATGCTTCACAATGACATGGATATTTCAAGGCTCATGATTTATGCTCAACAACTTGAGGAGACAAAACTTAGGAAGATGAATAGGGAGATAAAAAGGGCAAGGTCCGATGATCAAGGTCATCTTAGGTCCAAGAAGAGGTTTTACAACCAAGAGTCCTCAATGGGCAATGATGGTAGGGAATCTAACCCTAAATCTCAAGGAGGGAGTGGAGGTGGTTCTTCCTTTGAGAGGTCTAAGTGTGCCAAGTGTGGGAAGCAACATTCGAGGAAGTGTCTTGCCGGCACGGATGGGTGCTTTGGGTATGGGAAGAAGGGTCATAAGATGAGAGATTGTCCAACACTCTCGGAAAAAGGAAGGGAGGATAAGAAAGCTTCTAGTGATGGCCCGGATCCGAATGCCCCAAAAAGAAACCGTTTCTATGTGCTTCAAACTAACAAGGACTAAATAGCTAATTCCGATGAAAGTACCGATAAATGATAGTTCCTTGCTGTTATTCTTCATGTTGACTCTAGTATGAGTTTTCCCTTAAGTGGGGGATGGTATGTTGATTAATAGGTTGTGGTGAGTTTAGATATTCTTGTCACTTTCCTTCTATTCTTATTCAAGCTTGAGACCTTGTGTTTCTAGTAGCATGATGCATGTATTGGAGTCTTATGTGAAAATGAGTTTGTATGTTCTCCTTATGTTATTCATGACCTTTCAGAATTCTTATTTATATGAGAAAATGAATTTTCAAATTATGTCCCTCATGTTGATATGCATTTATGATGAGTTGCCTAAATATTGCATGAGTTGACTAGTGAGCATGCTTAAAGGTGTTCTTGAAGATATTGCATAATTGTACTTGTATGAGAAAATAGCCTAATTGCTTAATGATGTTATAATTAGCATGATGTGATTTGGAGAAGGAAGTTCCTCCAATGAAATGAAATGAGAAATGTGAAGTCTTTACGCATAATGAATTGTAGATGTAGTTCCTACCTTCTTGTTGTGTTTTGAGTTTAAGATATAGAGTGATGTTCCTCCTTTGGTGTTGTGCCTTACATTGATGTATTTATATTGATGATGCATGATTGATTGTGGGCTGCTAGTCTTGAGTCGTTACCCCTTTATGTGTTTAAAGTGTCATTCGAGGACGAACGTTCCTAAGTGGGGGATAATGTAACGACCCTAAAAATGAACTAGTGAAACTAGAGCCTCACATGTTAGTATATAGTTGGGAACTTGTTAAAATGTTGAGAAATGACTTTTAAAGTTAGTTTGAAGAGTTTGGAAACCAAACGTCAAGAGACGACCATGACGTCCGGAAACTAGTCTTTTGGTGCTAGTGTGTTGTCATGGAAGTTGGTGTGTCGTTTGAGGTCTAAATCTTGTAAAAATGGTTCTCATACCTAGATGGGCATGTATAGGGGTTAAACGTCCGAGAACGACTCCCCAAGGACCACCCTAGGGGTCCTTGAGGAGGACCCCAACTTTGCCCAAAAAGCTGCCTGGACAGCTTGACTTACGATGGCAAGCTATGCCCCGTAAGTCAAACAATGGTCCCATAAGTCTACTCCGTAGGTCAAGACTTAGTTTAGGGAGCCTTAGCTCCGAGGACCAACTCTCAGACCTAAACGATGTGGTGACATAACGGCCCATCACCCCACCTATGGTTCGTAGGTGGGGGTTTCGTAAGTCGCACCTGAGTGTTGTCCGAGGCACTCGGCCAAGTGAGGGTGTTTTAGTAATTGGTTAATTAATTATTCTAAGTATGTGGGTCATTATTTTAAGTGTATTAAAGTATTTTAATAGTGTTAAAACAATAAAAAATAAATAAAGGTATTTTAGAATTCATTCTTCAAAATTTTCCGTAACAAAACCCTTCCCTCTCAAAAAGGTTCTCTTTAGAACTCCATTGAAGGTCAAGGTGAAGAACAAGCTAGGGCTTGGATTTCAAGGGGGATTTCACTTCAATTTCGTGGTTCTTCTCGAGTATAAGGTATGGTGATCCTTCATCCTTGTTTACATTTCCATTCAAGGAGCCAATTCAAATTGGATTTCAAACCTTCAAAGTTGATCCAAAAATCTAGTTTTCAATCTTGATATGGGTTCTATCCAAAACGATTTCTAAAGGCATTATAACATTGAATTGATGTTAAATGAAGGATTTAAAGGTGATTTTATATTGAATTCCTTCAAGAACCCATCTGTTCCCCAAATCTCTTGTTTATGGAAATTGATTGGGAATTGGTTGATTATTGAAGTATGATGAATAGTATGTGTTTGTTTGATGTTAGTTTATGAATTCATGTCATTGGTTATGCCTTATTATAGGAAATTGTTGATGTGTTGGTGATGTGATGATCATGGCTTGAAGGGTAAGTTGTGGGTAAGATCATGTTGAATTGCTTACGTTGATTATTAATTTTTTATGACATTATGTCAATTGACTTATCCCTTGTAGTATCTTGTGTCTATGGGTTGAGATGGAGTTATGTTGATATAGAATTTATGATCCATTGATGTGTGATCCACTTATGGTGGAGATGGTTACCTTTATGCACCTTATGATATTCAATTGATCTGTAGCTCATTATATCTTATATGTGATGGATCCATGAGTGATCAAAATGTAAATGATATGTGTGTGTGTGATTTTCATGTAACTGATAGGATCATGCATAAGAGGTATTTGTGTTGACTTGAAAGGTTATTACTCAACTCTACACCAAAGAATGAATGAATGATGTGTCAATTGAAATGTTATTCTCAATAGTATGCTAATGAATGAAAAGAAGTGTTGGTTGAAAGGATATTCTCAATCTTACACTAATGAACGAAAATGGGATTCTTAGGTGAAAGGCTATTTTCATCTTTGAATCTATGAGCTTTCCAATGAATGTTGGGTTGGGATGTGTACTCATCCGAGAGTTGAGGCGGAGTATCTAGTAGCAATCCCTATCCCATAATAATGAATAGATGTAATGAAATCCGTGGGGAATACTGTTTAGCACCGAGAGGATATGAATTGAGATGGATGCCCACTTGGGAGTTGAGGCAGGGTATCTAGTAGAAATCTCTTGAGGTGGGTGCCCACCTGGAAGTAGAGGCGGGGTATCTATTAGCAACCTCCTTATCCCATAACTACGTACCCACGTAGATCTAGCTAGTGGAGATCCACTTAAGGCTAAACAAATGATGATCCTACCTTAGACAAGTAGGAATCCCTTATCCGGTGAGGGTGACACCGGGATTCCATGTCAAGATCTCATGGTCTATGTCGGTTAAGGTTTACCCCCACAAAGAATGTTAATGAACTATGGTTTCTTAAGGATGTACTACTTAGTATGGATGGTGGAATGGGACGCCATCTATACATTGCACAAGTGGGAATTTGAGAGAGGTCATGATGGGTCTTTTATAATGATAATGAATGAATGGACTCTTATGGTCATGTAAATGAAGAATGTTGACCTAATGTCTTAATGAATGATTGTATGACTAATGAAGTTAATGAATGGATGACTTGAATGTTTACTTATTGACTAGGTGAAATGATGAATGAGTTACTTAGCATGTTATGTTGAAATGTAAAGGTTCTTGTCTATTGTAGCCTTGAGGAATACCTAGGTGTGGTATGAAGAGGTAGTATGGGCTGCCCATTCATGTCTTACTTAGGTGAGTCTTAGGGCAACTTTAGATAGGGGTCCTAATATGATGAAATGACGTAATGGATGAAAATGCTTATGTGTTGTATGTTGATACTAGTTGAACATGATACTTGAAATGTGAAGCATGATGAATGGTAAGCCACTCTTAGGTGATCTTGACGTGGTGTCTAGCATGGAGGGTGGTATGGGACATTCTTCATGCATTGCACATGGTATCATATTAAGGGTTACTTGAGGTGAAGTCTAAATGTGAAGAATGTCTTATATGATTGGATATGATGTATTCTATGCTATTATGCTTTATGACTTGTGATATTTCTCAAAAGAAAGCATATGCATGGTTTTCAAACCAAAATGTCTGTTTAAAGCATGTTTTTACATGGTCATCATACTTAGTACATATATGTGTGCTAATCCATATTTATTCTATTTTCTACAAAGTGTAGGTTCTGACATGTGATCGATTCTCTAGTGAAGCTTGGGATTAGAGTTCTCTCAAGACCTACTTTGGTGTGTCCTCATATGTCGAGGACAAGGATTTCTATTGTTTCTAGTTTTCTTTTGTTTTAAGACTTTTGTCTAAGTTTTCTATTGTAAAGGACCGTGACCCTATCTTGTTATAGTTTGTCTAAGATGGTCATGTTGAGACTTAGTATTTCCGCTGCGTTATGAATGAAACTTTTTAGTAGTTGGCTTTTGAATAAAGTTTTAATTCTGCACTATTTTTATTACCTATGCTATGAATGAATGCTATGAGGCTTGTATAAGACCCCTTCGGGGTCAAATACACCATGTCGCGACTTGGGGGTGCTCTCGGGTCGTGAAAGTTTGAGGACGGATGTTTTCACATTATAGTTTCGTTTCTTGTACTTTTATTTTGGACAATGTTGTATGGGCTATGCCCCTTTTATCAATTCGGATATTGTAATAGATGGCTATGTTGAGACTTAGATTCTAAACTTCTACTTTTTTAAATGAAAATTTAGACTTGAAATGCATTTTTACTCTTATTGTTCTATTGCTTATGTTATAATATGCTAAGTGGATTTTATGGAGTCCTTCGGGGTTTTATATACCATGTTACATCTAGGGTGTACCTTTGGGTCGTGACAAACTTGGTAATTAGAGGACAAGGTTTAGACTGATTCTAGTATTATATCTCATAAGCCACGTCTAGTAGAGTCTTGTTCATGAGTGTGAAGCCCACCACATTTATGAATAAGAAGCTATAAGATGCTTAGGAAATTCCACTTCTTTCATTACTCTCCTAATCCTTACCCGGTGGTCTATAGGACATGACTACTCAAGGAGTATTCATCAGTGGAATTCAGGGAGACAATGTTTATCAAGGAGCTCATCCTCAAGATCCTCAAGTTGCGGTTGATCAAGTGACTAAGGAGAAGATTAGGTTTGGTTTTCAATTGTTGACTCAAGTCGGGATAGAAACTCCAGAATTTTATGGGTCAAAGATGGAGGAAGATCCTCAAGAATTCATAGATGAGGTCTCTAAGGTGTTGGATTTTGTGGGAGTGACTCCGGTAGAAAGGGAGGAATTTGCTGCCTATTAATTGAAAGATGTTGCTCAACTTTGGTTTAACTAATGGATAGAAGCAAGGCTGATAGAAGCAGGTCCCATAGAGTGGGAAAGATTTAAGAATGTGTTTCTTGATAGGATTTTCCCTTTGGAGATGAGAGAGGCTAGGATACTTGAGTTTATTAACCTTCGCCAAGGTGGAATGAGTGTTGAGGAGTATGCTCGGATGTTTACTAGGTTGTCAAGATATGCTCATGTAACACTCCGGAAAATGCTAGGTCAACTAGAGCCTAAACGTTTGTTTAAAAATGGTAAGAATGACGCCCCGAACTTTTAAGTAAACCATTCAAGGTTAAAGTGAGGCATAGGGATCAAGGCCATGAGGCAAGTTCCATGTCCAAGGGGCCAAGCCTGCCCCTAGCCAATGGCTACTGCCCCACCCTTCACGAGAAGGACCACAAGTCGTGGTCCTCACCATACCTCGTGAAGGTGGGTGTGGTCTTGCCTTGGCCATGAGAATTTGGCCGCCTAAAGTTCTAGCTATTGCCTCAATCACCACGGGCAACACCATGACCCGTGGTGGACCTCACGAACCATACAAAAGGTCGTGAAGGTCACTTGGCACCAAGGTTCAAGAACTTTCCAAGGCCTTGACTCACAAGACCAAGTCATAACCACGGCCATCACCAGGGACCATGGTCCTCATCACGGATCGTGGGAGGCTCCGTGGTCTTGCCTTGGCCATGTGTTGGTTTGGCCACAAAAAGGTAGCTACTGCCTTAAACACCACGAGCAACACCACGACCCGTGGTGCTCTTCACGGACCGTATAAGGGTCCCTGGTCCCTAACGGGGACTATTAAATGAAGGGGTTTTGGGAACTTTTATATATTAGCCCAATTAAGTAAGGGGTGTTTTGGGTATTTTAGGGGTGGTTTATATATTGATTGAAGTCATTTTTCACCCATTCCCCAATAAAAAACACAAACATCCAAATAATTCCCCAAAATCCTCTCCCCTCAAATATTTCTCTCTCAAGAGTTCCTCCATTGAAGAACAAGGAAGAAGCTCAAATCTAGGGTTCAAGATTCAAGAGTTTCACTCAAATTTCGTGGATTAACATATATTAAGGTATGGGAACCTTAATTCATGGAATTTCTTCCTCCATGAAGTCCTCTCAACTGAAATTTTGAAATGGGTCTATTGTTCAAAAACTAGGGCTTAGATTCTAGCCATGGGTTCTTCTTTAAATCAATTTTACTATGTTAGTTGCATTGTATTATTGATGAATTGATGTTTAATGGCGATTTTTATTGTCACATTCCCTTGAACCCATGTGTTACCCCCACGACCCCAATTTCAAGTATTATGATAGGTTGTTGATACAACATGAATATTGTGAATTGTATCTATGCTATACTAGTTGTAGAATCCTGTTTATACATGCTTAAAGGATTATTTCTAAGTATGATTGTGAAACTTGATTCTTGACCCATGAAGGGGGTAAATATGAAGTGTTGTTCATGATTGATAAATGTTGTTGGTGAATTGTGATGGAGTTATATTAGTTGAATTGTTGGGTTGATGCAAGGTCCCCTCTCTCCCTATACCCTTATACTTCATTAATGTATGAATTATGAAAGTTATGATTATGTTGTGATAGTAGTGTTGGTTGAAAGGTCAATCTCATGTGAACACTACGATTATGTACAAAGGGTTTTACTCTTATGATGATGATTCAAATGTTGAAAGGAAATTCTCACATTATGAATCTATGAGCTATTAGGATGTTAGGTTGGGTTGGAGGCTTGTGGCATTCTTCAATAAACCTAAACTTAAGTAAATACTAAAGGTGAGTTTACAAGGGAATTATACTTAGTACCGAGTGGATATACATAATGTGGTAGAGGCCTTCCCACTAATGCAATAGGCTGGGTCTTCTACCCATGACCTTATGAGATGGGAACTCTCCCGCTAATGCAATAGGTCGGGTCTTCTACCCATGACCTTATGAGATGGGAACTCTCCGCTAATGGAATAGGTCGGGTTCCTAGTAACAATTTCCCTATCCCATAACTACGTGCCGCCGTAGGTTTTAACTTAGTGGATCCACTTAGATAGCTATTCATGTAGTTCTACCTTGGCAAGTAGAACACCTCTTTTCAGTGTGGGGTGACGGACACCGGATTCCATGTAGCTCGCATGGTCTATGTCGGTTATGGTTATTCTTCCCTAAATGAAAAGCTAACGAATGAGATTAGAACTAGACTATGATTTCTTGGTTAGCTTACTTACTGGGAGTGGGGGTATGGGACTTCATTTCTACATTGCACAAGTAGACTAAATGGGATGTTGTAGGATGGTTCCTTTATGATATGAGGTAATGTGAATGAAATCATGTATTTTGAATTGTTGTTGATATGGATGACTTTTTTTATGTCCTAAGTTGTGTATATGACTAGGTTCATGTTATGGACTATGTTGATGGTTGAGGCTTAAAGATGGTAAGTGTGACCAAGGTGGTTTCAAGGGAGTACTTTGGTAGGGTTGGTATTTCTTTTCAATAAAGTGTCCTTTTTATCATGTAATGATTTTTATGCATGTTTCCATACTTAGTACTTATTGTCCTAACCCTTTTCTTCTACAACTACATGAGTGTAGGTTCCGGCTAGGCGACTCCTACTCTCTACTTTGAAGAAGACTTGGACTCTACTTCTCCAAGACTATTGGTAGGTCCTCAAGATCCAAGGACAAGCATTTGATGCCACTTTATGTTCTTTCTTGTTGTAATAGACCTTGTAGAATTTCTATGTACTTCTTTCTATGAGACTATTATGTCTAAAGGGCTATTGACCGTATTTGAGATTCTCTATGGTATTCCTATGTTTATATGGTTAATGAGACTACGTCTAGATTCTTATGATTTTCGATATGAAAAAGTGAAGTTGTACTTCAATTGTAAAGTTTTAAATTTTTCGCATTATTTATGTCTTATGTAATGATGATGCTATGGGCTTGTATGAGACCCCTTCGGGGTCAAGTACGTCATGTCGCAACTTAGGGGTGCTCTTGGGTCGTGACAACTCCATCTATAGTGGCCAACCCTAGGTCGAGAATGAGAAAGTATGTGTCAAGTGTGTCCGACTTGATAGTAAAAGAATGACGTATGACAATGCTTGATAAGGATATAACTATTGATTGTCTTGTGATTTATGCTCAATGACTTGACGTATCAAGACACTACTTCCGGTTCTAGTGCCAACGATCGTTAGTCAGTATATCACCAGACCAAGGGTTGGGATTGTTCCCACATGGAGTGGTTTCGAGAATTAGCAGCCAAGTGCAAATCAATTGATGCTAGTCATAGCTAAAAGGCATTAACGATTAAAAACATAATAAATCAAAGGGTGACACAAGTGTCAATTATAAAAGGGGGGTTTGTAGTCAAATTATCAAGTAAAAACAGCAAAAATAGAGAGATGCGAGATAGGGAGACGTGATTCTTGGGATGTGATAGGAATATGGGCTCAAATAAACAATCGGGTACATGCTATTAATAGTAATTCACTGTAAATTTGTAACTAAGCTAGACTTTAGTGGGGGTAAATTCTCTCTCGAGCAACTTACCTCAAATCAAATTGGTTTCTCTTGAACACCGATAAGCCGCAATTATGCCCAACCTTCACCTTAGCCCATTCACTCTCTTGAGCTGATTGTGTGGGAGAGGGTTTAGGATTCACTCACTCGAGCTGAGCCCATGACAACCCAATAACCACCAGCTATCGATTCAGTACTCTTGGTCTTAAGACCTCTCTCTGGAACAAGCCAAAGACACGAAGATGAAATCATATTTGCAACTACAAATTCATTAAGTTCATACACAACTACTGAACGAAATCATATTTAAACAGCAAATTAACTACTAACTAGCAAGATCCAACAGTAAATTCAACCCATATTCGCATAATCACACCCCAAAAATTGGGGTTTTAGTTAGACATGGTAAAGAGATAGAAATCGACACCGAAAAGTGTTTCCATCGATTGGGTACGATAGAACATGTCTTTACACACGTCAAGGATGAAGATTATTCAAGACCCACTTCCAATTTCTTGAAATTGTGAACCTTCAAATCTTCAAGGCTCAAGAACAATGTCTCCCAATAACTATAAGAACTAAAAGTCTAAAATTTAGTAAAAGTCTAATAAAATTTGATTCTAGATACTAAGCTAAAAATCTAAACAAGTATTTATAGTTTTTGAAATTTTGGCTGCGAAGGAGCACTCGGTGAAGTTAGTCGGGATCGCCTGTCAACTCGGTGATCCGCCTTCTGGCCTGATCTATCGCCTCTCTTCTTTTGCCTTCAGCATCTTCGCGTTGTGAATCATTGGACGATCTGGTACTGTTTCACAGAACTTTTCGGTGACACGCCGACTGCTCCCGTTCATCGCCAACTTGAACTTTTCCTTCAGGCTCAGCACACTGGAACATTAGGCGAGATTAAGGTCGTTTGGCGACTTGCCTAATGCATTAGGCGATCCTCAGGCCTTCATTTCTTCGTTCTTTCAGCCTCTTTGTTCGTTTTTGCTCAATTGTGTCCATGCTTTATCTCCAACTTTAAATACCTGAAACTTAAGGCTTTTCATTTGTTATTGAGACAAAATAGGCATTTGAGCACACTAAATCTATCAAAATACAGCCCTAAATGAGTCCAAATCGTGGACTCATAAACACCACCAACCTAAACTTTTGCTTGTCCTCAAGTAAACTCTAGTTCAGCAGTTCAAAAGGGATGTCTCAAATAGTGCTACACAAGACTCAATCATGAATATAAACAACAAGACTCAAAATACTTATGAAAAGATCAATTTTGTACTCAAAGACTCAATAGTTGTTACACACCATTATCAAAGATTCTCTAGCTCACGATGCTTGCTTCAAATGCAAGTTCAAGCTCAACAAAAGTGTTCAAATGCCCTCGCACAAAGAATAATTCCAATTTCATACACAATGGTTCAAGCATTTAAGTTCCAGAATCAAACGCAATGCTCGCACTCATAAAGATGAACACAATGCATGATTTCACTCCTAGGTTTACCCGTATTCTCTGGTCAACATTTGCTTCAGCTCACTCAAGATCAAAAAGGTCTTTTCAAGGCTTGTAAGGGGGCTGAGTGCAAAGGTATGGTCATTTAGGCTCAATGACGTTTATCCTCATGAAATGTGGTACTCACAACACTTCCTTTCCTCTTGTTTCATCAATTTCGTTCGTGCTCATAAGTCATCCCATTATTCACTTTTTCATGGATTGTTCGGGAACCCCATTTCTTTTTGCATTTTCCTCACTTTATTTCATGACTTTTTCTTTTTCATTCTCTTCTTTTCTTTTTCTCTTTCCTTTTTTTTTTGTATGGAGGGGTTCCATTTTTTTCAACTCCATGGGTTAAAGGAGACTTTTCTTGTAACACCCCTAGTTACTAACCAAGAGTCACTTGTCGATACACCATTGCTTAATTACTACAGTATGTTTTACTCTCATTTGGGGAACATGAAATGTTGTGATATTTGCAAACTTGCTTAACATTAATTGTGATCGTAATTTATGGGATTATATTGGGGTATTTGCGTAATATTCTAGTTGGAATTATCTATAACTTGAAAGGGAGGTGAGGTATATACATATTGGTATTTATGTATACTTTTGGGCAGCCAACCTTTGACTTTTGGTTGTATTTAGTAAGTGATAAATATCACTTTTATAACATATAATTTCACACCTTCTCTATAAGAATTAGTGTCCTTTAACTCTAAGAAACCTGTAGAACTTCCTCTGACAATATTACTCACAAAATTTCAAGAAAATCTTGGTCCTTTTGGCTGGAATTGGAGATACAACCTTCTCTTTGGTGAGTAGTTGAAATCTGTTTTTGAGCTAAGTAGTGTTTAGTACTTTTGGAATATCTCATTCTCTAGAACTCATTTTTCGGTGAATAAATATGATTTGAAAAGTTAATTCTTATACCTACAAACCTTATGTTTATGTAAAACTCTAATTTAGCTATTATGGACCTTGTCCTTCTTGTGGCTATGACTTTGTCACTATTGGAATGCCTCTTGATTCGGATCATTTGCCATCTTGACTCTGAATTTTTAGTCTGTCTTAAGAATGGAAGTTGTCCATTTTAAGTACGAACTAGAAAGCCATTTTTAATATGGTTCTTGGTTCTCTTGATTATTGGGCTTTGACCCTTCCTGATACAGGGCGTCGGCCCTTCTTGATACCTTCTTGTGCTTGGTGTGACGACATGATGTATATATTGGGCGAGCTTTGTTATTGAATCTCTTGGAAAATGGTGCTATGAGCGTTCTTGATATTTATATCTTTAAATATCAAACTTGATTCTCTTTATATATTGTTTTATCACCACTAAGCTATATGATTAGCGATAGTTGTTTCTATCATAGGGATTGATCGAGAGGAGGCATGAAGCTGGCCATTGGATATGGAGATTTTGAGAGCCTTAAGGAAGATCACATTTGCATATAGGCATTTATATTTTGTATAACCTTGGGACTTGTACATGATCTATGTGTTGTATGTTTACATGAAATTTTGAGGGCTAATTTGAATATGTCACCATGGGTTGTAATATAAGTATGGCTATATGTTTTGTTCTTTTGGGGTGTGTAAGCCCAAGTTTTGTAATATATTAAATTTACTATTTGTTTGGAATGGTTGTGTGAAGCATGAACCGGCTAATTTGGGTACTCAGAAGTTGGTAATATTCTTTTTATATCATTTTTGCAGTGTGAGGATAAAATATGCATGAAATCTCGTAAGTTATTTGCTTAGATTATCTTGGAAGGGTTTTTCCACCGTAAGTTAAAATTCTATGCAGTTTTGATATGACGCAAATAAATGTTTAAATAGGCAAGATGCACATCCTTAACTATTTTTTTTATGAACCTTATCCCCCTACTAGATTTTAATCAATACACCCTACATTAATCTCTTTTAAAAGTCACAAGTATTAAAGTAGATTCCTTCTTAAGTGGTAGTGTCCTTCCGAAAGGGTCGCTAGAAGTGTTGATATCAAAGCTTAGGTTTGTGGTTCTAGGACTTTTGTTGTGAATTACTTGTATACTTGTTCGCTTTCGAAAAAGGTTCTACATAGATTATTTGTTCACTTACATGGTTTATAATATTTTTATCGCATGTAGAGTGCATATGCATCAAGTACATGCAATGTAATCTTCCCTTTCGAAAGAGTTAAGTTATGGCCTCTTCTTGTGACCAACCTATGGAAGCCGCTTGTTAAGGGTCGGGTACCTCTGTTTCCCAACCTCATGCATTGGAAGGGGTTGGAGAAAATTTCTCAAATCAACATGTTCCCCACACTAGTGGGTCTGAAGTTGGAAACTATCAGGGTGTAAGAGCTGGTTCACATCCTCGTATGAGTCGTGGTACTCAAGCCATGAATCGTCCTTTTAACCAAATGGCTTAATTCTTCCACCACATGAATGAATCGATGCATTATCCAACATGATTAACTTTGAGAAAATGAGGAAAATGGGTGGAGTGGAGTTTGAAGGCATTGTTGATCCCACTGATGATGAATAATGGATGGAGCGCATGGAGAGGGTGTTTGAGCAGTTGGATTGTTCAGATGTTGCCAAATTTAAGTATGTTGTTTTACTATTACAAAAGGATGCTTATGATTGGTGGTTAAGTGTTTCGAATGCCAAGGTTCCTCCAGTTCTTACTTGGGATGATTTTCTTAAGGAATTTCGTATGAAGTATGTCCCACCTGCTTATTGTGATGCAAAGAAAAAGGAGTTTTTTTGAATCTAAGGCAACAAGGCATGTCTATTTCTGAGTATCAACAAAGGTTTCTTAGACTCTCTCGTTATGTTGGAGGTATTATTAAAGAGGAAAAAGACAAGTGCAGGAGATTTGAAGAGGGTACGAATGATTTCATTAGGAAGAATGTGGCGATCCTGCAACATGAGAACTTTTGTAAGTTAGTGTCTGCTGCTTTTACTTGGGAACGAGTTGATAAAGAAGAAGCTAGTAGAAGCGAAAAAAAATTCCGAAAGCCTAGACAAGATTTTGGAAGTCCAACAAAAAAGGGAAGGTTTGATGATTCTAAGGCTGGTAGTGATAACAAGCCACCTCAACAAAGGCAAAACATATTAGAATTTTCTACAGCTAGCACTCCAAATTATAGCCAAGGCAAGCCTCGCGTTCCCACTTGCCCACAATGTGGAGAGAAGCATTATGGTACTTGCAGGAGAGCTTCTGGTGCATGTTTCAATTGTGGGAGCTTTGATCATAAAGTGAAGGACTGTCCTAATCCTAATAATGCTCCTTCCTTGAAAACTGAAGGCTCGGTTCATAATCCTTCTATTTATTCTCCTCAAACTAATAGAGGTCCAAGACCTAAAAACACCCAAGCAGTAGGTGCAAGTGGAGCTAAGAAAGCTAGTGGACCAAGGGCTACTGCACGCGCTTATGCTATGAGGTAGAGGGATGATGAATATGGACAAGTCGTGGTTGTCGGTAAATTTCACTTATTTGGCTTATGTGTGTTTACACTTTTTGATCTTGGTTCTACACATTCCTATATTTGTTCATCACTTGTTCTTCCTGAAAATGTGAAATCTATGAGACTTAATTATGATGTGCTGGTTGAAAGTCCTTTGGGCTATCAAGTTGTGTGTAATCGAATTTATTGTGATTGTCCCTTCGTGCCTGTGATTTGATTGAAATGACCTTCAAGGATTTTGATGTGATTATCAGGATGGATTGTCTTTATAAATATCTTGCAGTGGTAGATTGTAGGTCTAAGCATGTGACTTTTAAAGATCCTACATTTTCACACATCATTGTACAAGGAGAAAGATCATTGACATCTAGTATTATTTATGCGGCCTTGGCAAGAAGGTTGATGCGTCAAGGTTGTGGGGCATACCTTGCTCACTAGTTGATACACAGTTGGAGAGTCCTTGTATTAAGGACAAACCTTCTATATGTGATTTCCCAGAAGTCTTCCCATAAAATCTTCTTGGGTTGCCCCCGGAAAGAGAGGCTGAATTTCCAATCGAGCTTATTCCTAAATCTACCCCTATTTCTATCACTCATTATAGAATGGCTCCAGCAGAATAAAGAGAATTGAAGTCTCAATTGCAAGAACTTCTTGAGAAGGGTTTTATTAGACCTAATGTTTCTCCTTGGGGAGCCCCTGTTTTATTCGTAAAAAAGAAAGATGGCACTCTTAGGCTTTGTATTGACTATAGACAATTAAACAGAAAAACAATCAAGAATAGATATCCACTGCCAAGGACCGATGATTAGTTTGACCAACTGAAGGGTGCTAAAGTATTCTCAAAGATTGGTTTAAGGTTTGGATATCACCAACTGCGTGGTAGAGAGAAAGATATTCCTAAAACTGCTTTTAGAGCTCGATATGGCCATTATGAATTTTTGGTGATGCCATTCAGATTGACAAATGCCCCTGCGATATTCATGGATCTAATGAATCGAGTATTCAAGCCTTATCTTTATAAGTTTGTGGTGGTCTTTATAGATGATATTTTAATATTTTCCAGAAGTAGTGAAGACCATGTTAGACACCTTCGAATTGCTTTGAAAATTTTGAAGGAAAAAGAACTTTATGCTAAACTTTCCAAGTGCGAATTTTGGCTTGATGAAGTGGCTTTTCTGGGACATGTTGTATAAACCGAAGGTGTGAAGGTGGATCCTAGAAGGGGTAAGAAATTTCTTGGGCTTAGAAGGATACTACAAAAGATTTCTAAAAGGCTTTTCCATTATCGCCTCTCCTTTGACTAAGCTCTTGCAAAAGGAAGTAAAGTTTATTTGGGATGAAAAATGCCAAGAGAGCTTTGAAACATTCAAATCCTTGTTGACTCAAGCGCCTATACATACTCTACCAATTGAAGGGAAAGAGTATGTAGTATACAGTGATGCTTCTCAGAATGGTCTAGGATGTGTTTTGATGCAAGAAGGGAAGGTTATTTCTTTTGCCTCTCAGAAATTAAAATCGCATGAATTGAATTATCCTACTCATGATCTTGAACTTGCCGCTATAGTCTTTCCTTTAAAATTATGGCAACATTATTTGTATGCAGAGAAATGTCATCTATTCCCTGATCACAAGAGCTTAAAGTACTTGGGTACTTAGAAAAAGCTAAACCTAAGACAACGTAGATGGCTTGAACTCATCAAGGATTATGACTGCACGGTTGATTATCATCGAGGTAAAGCTAATGTTGTTGCAGATGCCTTAAGTCGAAAATCCTTCACAAGCATTTCTTTGAGTCCTTTGCTCTTGCTCCTTGAGTTAAGAACCATGGATGCTTATTTTACACTTGATTCAAATGGTTCAGTTATTGCTAATTTGCAAGTAAAGCCAATATTACTTGAACAAGTGAAAGAAGCACAAAAGTTAGATGAGAAACTTGTAAAATTGACCAGAGAAGTTCAAAGGGAAAAGCTTGATTTTACATTAACGGAGGATGGTGTCTTATTTTATCAAAATAGATTATGCATCCCTAATGATGACAAATTGAGGAGAAACATATTAAAGAAAGCACATACTGCACCATATGCAATGCATCCTCGAGGTACAAAGATGTACCAGACCATCAAAGAACATTATTGGTGGAATGGCATGAAGAGAGAAATTGCTGAGTTCATTTCAAAATGTTTGGTTTGTCATTAAGTAAAGGCAGAACATCAGATCCCAGTTGGTTTGCTACATCCATTGTCGATGCCAGAATGGAAACGGGAGAGTATAACTATGAACTTTGTTGCTGGACTTCTTCGCACTAAAAGGAATCATGATGCAATATGGGTGATAGTGGACAGGCTAACTAAGAGTGCTCAATTCATAGCTATTAGGATGGATTACTCACTTAACCGTTTAGCCGAGTTATACATTAATGAAATAGTAAGACTACATGGGATCCATATGTCTATTGTATCTGACTGAGACCCAAGGTTTACATCTAGATTGGGGCAGCTTACAGGAAGCTTTGGGTACTAAGTTCAAATTTAGCACCTCGTTCCATCCTCAAACAGGCGGTCAGTTGGTAAGAGTTATACAGGTAATTGAGACGCTACCCCTGCCAATCTCGGTAAAAGGTATTCATTGTTTCTTGGGGCATGCTAGTTTCTACTGGAGATTCATCAAAGACTTCTCAAAAATTGCAAACCCATTGTACAAGCTTTGGGATAAAGAGGTGCAATTTAGCTTTGATGACACATGTATGGCAGCCTTTAAGTGTTTGAAAAAGAAGTTAATCTCTACCCCAGTGATTATTATCCCTGATTGGTCGGCACCTTTTGAAGTGATGTGTGATGCAAGTGGTACAACGTTGGGTGTTGTGTTAGGGAAAAAGTACAATAAACTATTCCACCTAATTTACTAGCCAACAAAACATTGAATGGTGCTCAATGTAACTACACTATTACTAAGCAAGAATTACTTGTGGTGGTATACACATTTTAGAAATTCCGAGCATACTTGCTATGCACCAAAGTGGTAGTTCACACCGATTATGCAGCTCTGCAGTACTTGATGGCTAAGAAAGATGCAAAACCAAGGTTGATAACATGGGTGCTGTTATTACAAGAATTCGACTTTAAAGTCAAGGATAGAAGAGGTTGCAAAATTCAGGTGGCCAATCACCTTTCTATGCTGGAGGGTAAGGAGAAATATGAGCTTGAGTTAGATATACATGAATCATTCCCGGATGAGCAAGTGTTCATGGCCACTCTTACGCAGACTCCTTGGTATGCTGATTTTGCTAACTATGTGGTATGTGGGCTCATGCTGGAAGTCTGGAACTTCTATCAACAAAAACGGTTCTTGTTTGAAGTCAAAAGATATTTCTGGGATGAACCATATTTGGGGATGTGTGTCGGAAGGGGAAGTCAATAAAATTCTAAATGCTTGTCATGCTTCGCCGGTTGGTGCTCATCATACCAGTGTGCGAATAGCTGCTAAAATTTTCAAAGTGGTTACTACTGGCCATCCCTCTACAAAGATGCTCATGAATTTTTTGAGAAATGTATACAATGCCAAAAACAAGGTGGGGTGTCCAGAAGGAATGGGTTGCCTCTTAATCCTATTCTGGAAGTTGAGTTGTTCGATGTTTGGGGAATAGATTTCATGGGGCCATTTGTGAGATCGTTTGGAAATAAGTATATTTTAGTGGCGGTGGATTATGTTTATAAATGGGTGGGAGCCGTGACACTGCCCAACAATGAATGGATGAGTGTTGTTCAATTCTTAAAACACTACATTTTTGCAAGATTTGACACCCCACATGCTATTATTAGTGATAGAGGTTCACATTTTTGCAACCGGAGTTTGCATCCATATTGAGTATATACGGAGTGAAGCATAAAGTGGCAACGTTATATCATCCACAAACGAGTGGCCAAGTCGAGGTTTCGAATTGAGAGATTAAGAGCATCTTGGCTAAGATCGTGAATGCAAATAGGATTGATTGGTCTCAAAAGCTAGATGATGCCTTTTGGGCGTATCGCACTACCTACAGACACCAATTGTCATGTCTCCATATCAGCTGGTTTTTGGGAAATCTTGTCACCTACCGATTGAACTTGAACACAAAGCACTATGGGTATTAAAGGAATTAAATTCGGATTGGTGAATGCTTTACAAGGGAGAGTAGATCAGCTGAACGAAATGGAAGAATTCAGGTTCAGGGCATATGAAAGTTTAGCTCTCTACAAGGAGAAAATGAAGAAATGGCATGACTCTAAAATCCTTAGGAGCGAATTTTGAGTTGGAGATTTTGTGTTGCTGTACAATTCTTGATTGCGGAATAGCTCAAGTTGAAGTGGTTCGGTCCATTTAAAGTGACACGAGTGTTCACGAATAGGGCCATTGAAGTCCAAGGTAAGGAGGGTCCAATTTTCAAGGTGAATGGGCAGCGTTTGAAGCTTTATTTCGGTGAGTGTCATGAGATTTCAGTAATTGAAGTGGTGTATTTGGAAGATGCTTGAGAGCATTTCCATGTCGTGCCACAACGTTAAATAAGGCGCTTCTTGGGAGGCAACCCAAGCCTATCTTTGTGAGAAGTGTGAACATTGGTTGGCCGCTTTTTGGGCCTAACCTTTTCTTGGAAGAAACTTTAACAATTGTGACCGCTTTTTAACCCTTCACCTCTAACTTTCATGAAGAATGGTTTGTTGGAATAGCCAACTTAGGCCAAAAACCTAAGTTGGGGGTTCGGTGAAAAAGAAGGAGAATCAAGAAGTGTGAAATATTCCCCTGAGTTGGATTGTTTGGAAAATAATGGAACCCATCCATATAAAAAAGAGAGAAAAAAGAAAAAGGAATTAAAAAAAATAAGAAAGAGAAGAAAAAGACTGAAAAAGAGAAAAAGTTGTCAAATAAAGTTGTGAAAATACCAAAAGAAATGGGGTATCCTGTGATTCATGTCTAGTTGAATAATGGGGTGGAATATGATCATGTTTGAATGATAAAGAGAAGGACAAAATGATTTTCAACCCATACTTCATGAAGGTAGGAGCTAGTAAGCCTAAATTGCCATACCTTTGCACTCAGCCTCATTACAAGCCGTAAAAAATCCTTTTTGATCTTGAGTGAGCTGAAATGAAAGTTGATTGGAAAATAAGGGCAAGCCTATGGGTGGAGTCATGCATGTGTTCATCTTTGTGAGTGCGAGAGTTGTATGTGATTTCGGGACTTTAAATTGTTGAGAAATTTAGAGTAAATATGGAATCATCTTTGTTTAGAGGGCCTTTGAATACATTTGTTGAACTTGAACTTGCATTTGAAGCAAACATTGTGAGCTTGAGTACCCTTGATGATGTTGAGTCACAATTTGAAACTTTGAGTGCACAATTGATCATTGTATGAGTAATTTGAATCTTGTTGTGTGCATTTATGTTGATTCTTATCCAACACTATTTGTAGGCATCCTTGTTAAACTGATTGATCTTGAGTTTTACTTGAGGACAAATAAAAGTTTAATTTGGGGGTATTGATGAGTCTGAGATTTTGAATTATTTAGGACTTTATTTTGATAGTATAAGTGTCCTCAAATGCCTTATTTATGCTCTACACTGATGTTAAAATGTTGATTTGCAGCTATGAAGGCTTAGGAGCAAGGCAAGGACATGACCGGACAAAAAGGAGTTAAAAAGCAGAAGACGTGAAGAAAGGTGATCCTGGTGATCGCCAAGACCACTGGCGAACCGCCTAGTGACTTATCACTCCGCCCAAAGTTCTAGCATGCCAACCCTGAGGATGAAAGAAATTGGGTGAAGCACAAACCCTATCGGCGAAACGCCAACTGTATCGGCAAAGAAAGGTTAGACCGCCGAAAGTTATAGAATGCGCCATGAAGATGCAAGCAGATTGCAGATCCAAAAGAGCGAAGGGTGAAACGTGGAATCCATCGGTGTCACGACCCAAGCCTAGGGCCTAGACGTGACCGGCGAATGGGGAACCCGAAGGAACCCCAAACAAGCCTCATAGCGTATCATTACACATCCTTGGTTGCGGAAGCAATTAAATGACCATGAGTAATAAGCATAATCAAAGGGGGGAAATCGGGACTAAGGGAGCAAGAAAAAAAGAAGAAGAAATGATACATAGATACCATAGATGAGTCAAGCTCAAACATAATACACAACTTGTCCAACACCACCTCTAAACATGAGTACTTAGCGGGGGCCAAGACAAACTACCGGGCTCACCCTCATAGTTAAAACATAACAAAAAAAAAGGTCTTATACATAGCAAAAGAACATAAGCAACGTCACCGGAATGGAGGACTCACCAATAACCTCGATAGAAAATCGTATTAGCCACGCGGAGGAGGATGGTCAAGCGGTGCTCCGATCCCTACATGGTGACATCATGTAGGCATAGAGTATGCGTTAGTACGT
>JAJOOF010022944.1:0-18363 GCA_029582545.1 Solanum lignicaule | reverse complement strand
ATCTTTATCACTTTTAGTCTTTAGTTTCAGTTTTGCTAGACCTAGTTGGGGCATGTCCCAACATTTCTAGTCAGTTTAGAGGCTTATTTCAGACATAGTTAGATTCAGCTTAGTGTTTTGAGTTTGATATTTCTTATGTGTTAAACTCTCAGATTTCATATATTCAGTTATACTATATGGGTATTCCCCATCTTTTCAGATTTATTTATGATTTAGCTTCCGCATCAATTTATTATCTTTAGTATGCTCATGATCATGCTAGCAGGGTTAGCTTGGGATCACTTGTGGTCCTAGGTCCCGTGTCCGCGTCTCGGGGGTAGCTCGGGGCGTGACACAATGTGACAAGAAGTAGCCAAGGTATCGAGATAACCCTTCAAATATACAAGCAGATAACAAGAGTACAAGTACAAGTTTATACCCAAACCTCGGGCTTTAGCATAGAAACAGTCCAACAAAACTTCAAGAATTCAAACCGTAGCCCGACCAACGTATCAAGGTTCTCAACTTGTACACGAGTATATATAACCTTAAAAATACAATTAAATAACTTCTTTAGCTTCTATTAGCTCAATAATGTTGACGTAAAACAGGATCATCATCACAAGTAAGCCTAGCATGTACAAATACAACTATGCTCCCAGAACAGTGAATCTATCCAGCCTGGTACCTCAAGTCGCAACTTAAATTTGTAAAGGAAAAACGTAAAACTGGACTTTATATCCTTCATGAAAGATGTAGGTACATCTCTAAAGGTTGAAAATGAACAATAATCACCGCAAAATATATTTTGTACAAAAAGATGTATTCAAAACACTAACAGTTGATCATACAGGATTTCAAATTCCGAAATCTGGACAGAACTTGCCCTGTGTTGCGTCCCATATTCCGAATCCATAACTGCTAAATTAGAGTTTTACATAAACATAAGAGTTGTAGGTATACGAATTAGTTTTCCAAATCATATTTATTCACTGTAAACAAAGTTTTAGAGAACGAGACATGCATAAATTACCAAACACTACCCAGCTCAGAAACAGATTTCATCACTTACCGAAGAGAAGGGTGTGTCTCGAATCCCAGCCAAAAGGACAAAGTTTTCCTCTTGTTATTTTGAAGTACAATCTGTTTAGATATGTTTCTAAGGTTCTAAGACTTGAGGAAAACGAATTTACTAAAGGAGGTGTGAAAATATATAGTCACAAAAGTGATGTTTATCACTTGTACAACTGTCCTTCAAAGGTGCTGCCCAAATAGTTGTGTGCTACCCAAAATGCATACATATACACCTATATATATATCCTTCACCTCCTTTTAAGTTATAGATAATTCCAACTAGAATGTTATGTAAATACCCCAAAAAATCCCTTAAATAACAGTCTCAATTTATGTTCAGCAAGTTTCCAAATATGACAAAATTTCAAATTCCGAAAATAAGAATAACATATATTGCAGTAATTAAGCAACGGTAAATCAACATGCGACTCTTGGTTAGTACTTCAGGGTGTTACAAACACAGTGTCGGCAGAAGTCTTATGTAGATGTTTGCCGATGGAACTTAGAGTTTGATGTAGAAGATTGGGTTTTCCTGAAAGTATTGCCTATGAAGGGCATCATGCGATTCAGAAAGAAAGGGTAGTTCAGTCCTAGGTACGTTGGATCGTAAAAGCTTATTTGAAAGATCAGTATGGTTGCATACGAGCTTGATTTGCCTTCAGAATTGGAAGCAGTCCATCCTGTATTTCATGTTTCTATGTTGCGGAAGTGCGTTGGAGATCTTTCATGTATTATGCCCATTTAAAATATTCGTATCGCTGAAGTTTTATCTTATGTAGAGGTACCAATAGAGATTTTAGATTAGCAAGTAAGAAATATTCAAACTAAAGATGTAGCTTCTGTGAAAATGTTATGGAGAAATAACAAGGTCGAGGAAATGACTTGGGAAGTGGAGGAG
The DNA here is from genome assembly GCA_029582545.1 of Solanum lignicaule. Lineage (NCBI taxonomy): Eukaryota > Viridiplantae > Streptophyta > Magnoliopsida > Solanales > Solanaceae > Solanum > Solanum lignicaule. The sequence continues at coordinate 16,412 of JAJOOF010022944.1, read as the reverse complement.
GAAATGAGGAAGGAGTAACCCCAACTGTTTACGACTTAAGGTGAGTCACATTTCGATAATTGGCAATTATTTCTTCACAACGACTTAATTAGATTTTAAGTAGCTTGAAGGTGAAATTTATATGTCTTCTTATGAGATAGCTATACAAAGCTTAGGAGTTAGAATTTTCAGATTTTGACTTTAATTTGTGACTGTAACAAATATAGACTCGCAAATAAAATCCTATGAAAAAAAAGAAAAACAACCAAGGAATTGTCTAGATCCATTCGCGGGCAAATGTTCATAGGGGGGAGGGGGAATGTAAGATCCCGTACTTTTTCTCTATTCTTGCATAATATATGTGGCGTAGTATGACATGGTTATATGAGGTGTATATGACTTTGTATGGTTCATTGGAGAAAAAAGACTGCAAATAGGTAGCAATATCAATGAACTAAACTAAAGTCTTAGGTCAGAGGGACCCCTCGAACAAAGTTCATGATTAAAGAAATGTCTCAGGTAGAACTTCGCCCGTTTGAAAGGTTTATATTTTCCGATACATTGTGGATAAGCCTATGAGTGTACAACATGCTAAGAATAGTGTGTTATGAGGTATTATAATAGCACAAGGGTCATATGTTAAGTTTTGAAGTCAAGAAAATTAGTGAAACTAAGGTCGGCAAAAGTTATCGAAGTTTCTCTATTAATATTTTCTTAACTTTGGGTCAAATGTCTTGGATGTTTTCTCCCAATATATAAAGAGTTAGAAGTCCTATCACCCATTAAATCAAAGGCCAATGAGTCTAGTTTGCAACGCATAAAACTCCATATCCAACTGACATCGGAGTAAAAAGTTATGTGGATTTTACTACGGACTGCTGGGGCAGAATCCGGATCGGGTAAAAAATGTGGTATATCGGCTTACTCAACGTTTTAAGCCACAAAAACATTCCTTTTCACTCCCTAACAAGAAATAAATCTTAAGAAATTGGTCTAATGGAGTTCTTGCATGATGAAGGTTAACTTTTGACGATTTCTACCATTAAAGGTTGCCCTCGTGCCTAGAAACGTGATCTCTACACGTGGCAATAGTTTTCCCCTTCTATTAGCTGCGTTTGGAGCTAGTTTTTGAAGATATAAATTTGTAGTTATTGGTGTTTCTTCAAGGTTTACGCGTGTTTAACTAAGGTAACCATCTAGGTCTCTTTTATGATTGTTTTTATGAAGTTCTACGGACGTTTTGTCAAGTTGAGGCTATTTGGCAAATCTGCCGATTTAAGATCAATTATAAACTGTTTATAGGTGCGTACCAGCTGTGTATATATAGTGTTTGTGAAGCTTGGGATGTAAGGAACAACTTTCATGAAGAAGCTATGGTCATTCGAGCGTTCATTGGAAAGGTATGTTAAGGCTAAGCTATGTGCCTCAGTTTAGCACCACTCCTAGGAAATTCCTAAAACGTTGAATGTGATATTTTGTTATTCTCTTGCTAGAAAGACCTTCAGTGAAAGGAATTGGGATCTCTGCTGAATTATTTTCATGATTCTATTATTTTGATATTTCACTCGTTCGGATAAATAGAGTATTCGACATCTACATGCCATTTTATTGGTTTCCTTGATTATATGTCCACATGTATGAATTCTTATTCTTCTTTGGGTGATGTGACTTAAAACATCACGGGAGACCTTTATTATTATTAAACAACCCTCTTTTCCCACTAAAGTTATTATGAAAAATCTTTGAAGTAACTCACGATCTTCAAAACTCTCTAATATAACATAAATGTTTAAACTATTAAAACATTTGGTTTTTGAAATACTTCCTTTATAAATTATCTAGGAACTATGTTCGAAACTAAGTAAATCACCTTAAACTTGTTATGAATATCTGCAAGGTTAGGTTATCTTTCTAAAATTCGAGTTAACTTTTCAAGGTTATTTGGAAGAACATTCGATGTTACATGAGATGGTTACATGTTATACTAAAATGATTATGGGGTTATGAGAACAAGACTACAAATGGGCCAAGATTGGCAACATGACAACAGTAACCTATAGGTCTTATAAATCCATGATATGACATGCTATGCAGTCTACTCCCGAGCTATAATCGGGAGGTTTGGGGCCTATTTCCTATATTTATACGTATGAGATATAGATGACCACAAGTTAGCGAATATGATGTCAGTTCACTACCGGAAGGCACCACTATTGCTAGCATTTGGTTGGGTATGTCATGGATTTTCATCTATATATATGTGTTCAGGACATACGATTATACGAGAATACCATGCATATTTAAATAGTAGGGGGCCAAATGTCAGCAATGGAGATTATTTGAGTTTCAGTTTCAGGTGGTATCTGTATTATCCTTTTATAGTAAATATTTATGATTCTACTTTCCGCTTTACATACCAGTACATTTTTATTCGTACTGACGTCCCTTTGCCTGGGGACACTGCTTTTTGTTTCGTGCGAGCAGGTACAGGCAAGGACTCTAATCGACCCACCTACTAGGATTCAGGTTCAGTTATGAGTTGGTAAGCTCCATCTTATCCTGGGGATATCAGAGGATGTTTACTTTTGTTGTACAGTTTGGGTAGAGTCGGAGCCTTGTACCGACAGTGCTTATGTCACTCATAGTGGCTATTGTGGACACAATATTTTGGGTTTTCTTTTTGTATGTTTTAACCTCCAGCCAATAGTCTTGGCATGTATATATATCTATGTGTGTAAGTAGACATGTCTTCAGTTGTGGCCTCGTCGGCTAGATAGTACATCTTCTTTTTTTGGCTTGTCTACCATTGTTTGTATGGTTTATTCTCATTCAGGTCATGACCTTCAAGGTCCAGGCTTCACTTTTTAGATGTTGTGTTGCCCAATCTTTTTTTCTCATAGTTTGGTTTAGCTAGTATGTTTTAGTGGGTAACCGGATCTTATAGGGTATCGAGTGCTAGTTACTCCCCCTATTTCGGGGTGTGACAGACACCCGTTCTATTCAATATGCCACAACCATAATCACAAGGTGCATTCTCATAAACATACAATCAAGTGTTGATTCATGGCATACAGTCATTCATTCATACTCATTTACGATTAGTATGATCAATAGTGCAACATTCACATACATACATGCATTATAATGAAGTAATTACTAACATGCATCACACCAACATAAAATCATAACCATCACCTACCTCGAACAAAGCTTGAACCCTCCTAAGAAACTTGATTCTTCCCTTTCCAAATTCTTTCAGCTTGTTCTTGATTTACAAACAATCAATATAACGCGAGGATCAATAAATGAAGACTAATTACCCGGATTACAATCAAAATTATCCACCCTAGGCCAAATCCATGATCCTAAGGTGCAGCTAGGGCTTTCTCCACCATCAAAAATAGTTCCAAAACCCTCCCCCAACAATAATTACCCATGAGTTTATATTCTACGGATCGAAAAATAGATTTGGAGAGTAAAAACTTACCTTTAGCTTCATGAATGGAGAAAAAATGTCAAGAAGTTACCCTGGTTCGTCTCCTAACTCTTAAGAACGAAGTTTGCAGAATAATGACATTTTTGGGGTTTATTTCTGACTTAATTCGTGACTGGCTCGCTATGGAGGCCCCTCCTTGGCGGGAATAATCCCGCCTTGGAGGATTACACGGAGAAAGAACCTCAGAATTAGAGTTTCAAACCCCATTTCACAACATACCTTCAACCCATGCCACTCAGAAACTACCTGTTCATGCTAAGATCAGTTTCAGGAGTTCTACTCACCCAAATTCAATTCTGTAAAGTCGTATGGGTTCCTTAACGTATCAGCTATCCACTCATGTATAAAATTCATAATTAGATCTCTCATTTGTTACCAGATTTCCCTATACCTCACTGACTCTAATTTCATCCGAATCTGAATTATGCTAGAAAATTTCAAGCTACTACCAAAAAGTTTTTCAGCCCAAAATTTTTCCCCGATGGCTGTTCTATAACGATGGGAATAGGTTGTTGTAAAAATGAATGTGTATTGTGCTACATCAGATGAAGAATTAATGAGTTTACATGGAGTTTTGATGACGAAAATCTTAAAGTATCCACTGTTTTTAATCCAACTAGAAATTTGGAGGGTAAAAAATTTAAGTAATTTGCGCTTGATATGATTTTGAGTAATACCAAAGAATTCAAGAGGGTATTTGAGGCACTTGTTGTGTTCTTAAAAAACCATCAAGTTTAAGAAGAACCAAAGTGCAAAGTCGAGGGCAATTTGTAAGGTGTCAAGTTGCAAATGATTCATATTTACATCAAAGTCTAATCAAGATCAACCTTTCAAGATCATGGCAATAGGCCCCAACCATTCTTGTGGCAATCAAAGAAATAACAAGACTATTGGCTCTGAATTTTTAGCTAAGAAGTACGTGGAAGAATTTAGAATTAATTAAAGTTGGGGAGTGAAAGAATTGCAAACTCATGTGATGAGGACTCATAATTGTATTAGTACTCATTTAAAAAAAGAGTAAGACATTAGATCTAATTATAGGAATTAAAAAAGATCAATTTGATATGTTATAGGATTACTGTGCTGAGCTAAGGAGAAGTAATCCAAGGAGTACATGTATTATGAAGTTGGATGAAAACCCAAAAACAATGGTGAATGGTAGAATATTTTTTTTAGATATTAGATATGTTTAGCACCTTGCAAACAATAATTTTAGCCAGATGTCAACCTATAATAGGGGTTGATGGATGTCATTTGAAATAGGAATTAAAGGAAACAACACCATATATCCTGCTTCATTCGCATTAGTGGAAGGTGAGTTAAAAGATACATGGAGTTGGTTTCTTACTCTTCTTGATGAGGACATATGAATCTCACAAAACTCTTTTGTATGGACTTTCATTTCTGATAAATGAAAGGGTTTAAATCTAGCATTTCATGAGATAATAATAGATGTTGCACACAAATTTTGTATGTACATAATAATTTTAAGATTGAAGGTTTTGGAGGACAAGCACCATAGAATATCTTATAAAAAGTTGCTAAAGCAATTATAGAATCTGAATTCTCCAAGAATATGAAAGAGATGTCAAAATTAGATTCAAAAGCCTTAAGATGGTTTATTACAACCCCCCATTCATTAGTCAATGATTTTTTTGTCTTTCCTCAAAATGTGATGTGTTATTAAACAATTTGTGTGAGTCATTCAATATTATACTTCTAATGTAAGAAATAAGTATATTTAGACCTTGGTTGAATCAATTAGAATCTAAATGATGTCCAAACTGCAAAAGAATAAAGACAAAATGATGAACTATTTGCCATAAAATTTGTGTAATAATCATGTTGAAACTAGAAGAAAATAAGGCTAAAGTGACTAAATGTATTTCCATTAAATCAAATCAAATTCATTATCAAAATTGAAGATATTTATCTTAGACTACTCTCGGTAGATCTTAAAGAGAAAATATGTTCTTGTAAGAGATAAGACCTAATAGAAATACCTTATAATCATGCTATTGCAGCGATATGGATTAAGAAGGATGAACCTGAAATGTATGGCCATGAATGTGATACAATTGATCAGTACATGAAGATTTATAGTGCATCCATCTTTCCAATTATCAACTTTGAGCAATAGCCTAAGACATGGATTGAACCACCATTGCCACCAATATACAAAGCACAACTAGGTAGACTAAAACACACAATGGAAGAGAGGGATTGCTGAGACTACTAAAAAAATCAGATTTTGAAAAACTCACCTTAATAATAATATCAAGAAAAGACAGAACAAAAAGTGTGGATCATGTGGAAATTAGATCACAATAGTAGATGCTCTGTTCTTATCAGAAGCAAACACTCTGAAGTTCAACAACTACAAGTCCATCAACAAGTCAGAATGGAAGGCCTTTCTACACCTAATAATGCAACAAAAATGAGAAGTCAAATAAATTGGTCTCTTCAATTATTGTTGTCTACTGAATAATGCAAAAGAACTAGTCAAACCAGTCCAAGATAATGATACTAGTTTTTTTTTTTTCTTATTGTAGGTTCCAAGGACCATTATTGAGAATGCGACATTAATGTAGTCCAGCTCCTCACTATAAATGAATAAACTATAACTACCTTTATGGTTGTCTATTTATGTTGCTTGTATCAAACCTCACTGCGTGGCTTATTTTCTTCTGTATATTATAGGTCAATCAACTTAACCAATCAAGGGTACCACAAGAACAAATTGATGAGCATTCCATAGAAAGTACAAGGTAACTCTTCATCGAGATAATGAGAACATAATACAAACCAATATCAAGATTACAAAAGGTACTTTCAAAAAGTAGCAAGAGAGTTGAAAGTGACCCACGAGCCAAGAAGAAAATTATTTCTTAAATAAAGAAGTTAAAAGAAAAACCGATGACAATACTTACACAAGTTTAAATTTAATTGTTTCTTTATGACTTCGAAGTTGTTCATGTTCATGTTCATCGATGATTGTGTTTTTCCTTTTAAAACTATATGCAATTTAGATAGTTGACTTTACATTGTAAGTCTTCGAGTTCTTCAGTATGGTGCAGAAAAGGAATTTTTTTGAGTCCACAAGAATAAAATCTATGAAATATAAGAGAATCAATTATTTAATTCTCATGAGAATTTGTTTCTAATTGAAAAACTCTGCATCAAATATAAGGTAAAAAAGATTAGCTTACACATTTTCTTTAGTCTATCAACTCTCTCTCTTATATATGTATATATCTTGTAAAATAGTGAAAGGTATCTCAAGTAATTGTTCAGAGATCAATGTTCAGTTCACTGGTTATCTCCTTATTGATTTAGTTGTATATACATGAACCATTTAAAGGACATGCAAGATCCATTTTTGTTCTTGATAAAAGAAGACAAAGTTAAATCTAACATTCTAGGAAATAAGAATTTTATGTGTTACACCCCAAAAGTTTCTAAGTCCAGATTAGATCTTGAAAAGTTCATAAAGATGTAAGTTTGCAAAAAAAATTATTTGTGGACCGTAGAAATTTTCACGGGCTGTTGATCTGTCTGTAAAACTAGACCTCAGAACTCAAGAAAACTATGACTTCTACGGATCATAGATCATTCCCATGGACCGTAGAAGCTCGCGTAGAACCAACTTTGAGAAATCCAATTTTTTCACCTGTTTTCTATGGACACTATATGGCCCGTAGATTGTTCTATAGTCCGTAGAAGGCGTCCATATATGACCTCCGACCATTTATAAGTCAGGGTCATTTTGATATATTCCCACTCCTTTAATTTTTCGCATATTCTAAGTGGGATTAAGGGATATTTATCAGCCTAAAACCTCTTTTTCATGCACAAGACCCAAAATTTGATTTCTTCTTTCTAAAAGTTCATCTCAAGCAAGAATTAGGGTTTTTCATCTTCAAGTCTCCATTCCAAGATTCAAGCTAGTGACTTTAACTACATGTATGTGGGACTTCATCATTGTTTTTCCTTTCACCTATTGAGTCCCAAAAACACCCTTAGATTTCCAAGTTTATGATCTCTCTACAATCTAGGATTTTCTTGTTTTGGGTATTTAATGCAATTCAATTTCTCTTTCATGATTAGTCTTTAATTGCATGTTTTGCTAATGATTTAAATGGTGTTTCCATGAACCCACATTATGGAAGTATTTTCGTGATTTAGAATTATATAATTTCAGAATGCATGCTTTCAGATTATTAATTTTCATGATTTTAGATACTTTCACATAAAGTGTCTTCAGTATTAATAGAAACTATTAGTTTAAATCATGATTCATAAGCTACTTAGTTCATCAGGTTATTAGCATAAGTCACTATTATCAGATTATTAGTCTTTGGTTATTTGTATGTTTCCATGGGAGTTTTACTTAGCATCGAGCAGAGTTAGGAATAAAGGCTAATGTTCAACGTCCGCTGGGTTCTTTAGTAGCAATCCCTAAGTTCCAGAACTACATGTCACTATAGGATTTAAGAGATCTCCCATCAGCTGAGGCAGACTGCCTAGTATTTATAGACATTAGCTTAGTGGATCCACATTAGCTCAGATCAACCTTTATACCTTGGTAAAATATATTGGGCCCTTTTGATGGGGTAAACTCCATGTAATAACTCATACGGTTATCTGTCTATTAGTAGTACCTCCCATAATTCAGTCATTTCAGATCATTGTATGGGCAAATAGTATTAACATATTTCATGTTATTTACTTGGTCAATGCATCATGTCTCGTCCATTCAACACGTTCAATATTCATGTTTATCCTATACATTCAGAACATTCAACATATTGAGCGTTTAATAACACTTCACTTCCCATTAAAGTTTTAATCTTTTTTTGACAAAATCATAAGATACTATAGATAAAATCATACCCAAAAAGAAAATTATATACATGTCTATATGTTTCTCTTTTAAATTTAAAGTATCAATCATCATTATATCACCATCTTCATCACGCATTTCGTCTAGATCCATATCTCTAAGATCATCATCATCCTCACCAACATCACTCAAGGATGATGTTGTTGATTCTAAAACAACATTATTATCTTGAAATTCTCTACCACCAATTTAACCATCCAAAATGACTTGCAGGTCCTTTCCAATTTCGTCTTCATCTTCTTTCGGCAATTTATGCTGACAGAGTGGACAAGTATTACTCTGATTAAGCTAAGGGACAATACAATCATTATGAAAAAAAATGCTTACAAGGTAATTGACTCGCTTCAGTATCAATTCCAAATTCCTCCATACAAATCGAACATTCTTTCGACGATTCATCGATTTTCATACTCGGAAGTGAGTCGAGAAATGATTTTTGAGTCGGAGAACGAACTTGAGTTGAGTAAAACAATTCATATTGAGTTGAGTAAAACAACTCATATGAAAGATCATTGAAATCACTCTCATCGGTTTCTATTTCAGAATTGCAATAATCAAAAGTACCAAAATTGGTGGTTGAAAGGGTAAAATCATCAAAAGATAAATGTTGCGAAATAGGCGTATGATTGGCAATGGTGTAATTAGGGAGGAATTGATGATGAAAGCAACGAGGGCAACGAAAGGAGGAGCTGACGCCAATGGTGGGGGTTATATGAAAGGCATCGTTTCAGTTGTAGCATCGGTAAGAACGAAGGTTCCCGGCGGTGGAGAGGGTGGCCTCTGTCGACATGACCGACTTTTGGTGTTCTCTTGCTCGGTTTTCTTGAGGCACTACTAATATTTTCTTATTTTATTTTTGTGAATGAGTTAAAGAATATCTATTTAATTTTTTTTTCACGAACAGGTGGAATAAATGATCATTATTACAATTTTCTATAAAAAATGATGTTTTGAATATTAGAGTTAAGGCCAAAAATATATTTAAAAATTATTCTATTTTATTTAATGATTTGAGAAACATATATTTGTCTATATTAAATTTTTTAAAAACTATTCTATTTTATTTAATGGCTTGCAAAACATATCTTTGACCAGATTACGGGTGTGTTTGGTATGAAGGAACATGTTTTTCATGGAAAATATTTTCCTAGAAAATGTTTTATTGGAAAATAAGTTTGTTTTTAACTTATTTTCTCATGGTTGGTGGGTAAGTGGAAAATATTTTTTAGAAAATATTTTCTAGTGTATGATTGGTGAATGAAAAATATTTTTTTTAGAAAATATCTTTATTTTTCGCTAGAGAGTAGAAAGTACTTTTTTTAGAAAAATAGTTTCTGCCGTAAAATCAACCCCAATAATCGATCTGACACCTGCACCGACACTCGATCCGAAACCTGACCCCTACTCCCGACACGAGACCTGATATTTAAACTAGAACCCGAACCTTACCATGACCAAAATACGGGTACGATCCCAAGACCCAATCCAATACCTAACCCATCTAAAGACCTGACATTCAAATTATTATATAATCTCGACACACGAACTTGATTTTGACCCGAGACCCGATCCCAACCCCAAGCCCAACCCAAGACCCAACCTGACTACCGACCCCAAAATCCAACTTAAGATCCAACTGTTGAAACGAATCTAACCATAACACTCTATCTGACCTAACACCCAACTCAAGATTCGTCCCCCAACTTTGACCCAGGATATGACCGACTCCGACCTTGACACCTGACTTGAGACCCGAGAAACAAACACAGCCTCGACCCCGACCCGAAAAGCCAACCCAAGACCCAAACCCAACCTCAACATTTGACCCCGACCCTAATCCGAGACCCGACCCCAACAAAGACCCCGACCTCCACCTTGACCCTAACCCAAGACCCAACCTTGGATCCCAACCCCAACATACAACTCAAGATCTAACTTTTAAAAAGGATTCCTACCCTGACACTACATCCAACCCCGACACCCAACCTAAGATTTGACCCTTGACTCTTGCCTGGGAACTAAACCATACTTGACCCCAACCATGACAACCGACCTGAGACTCTATATACTGAACATTACCTCGACCCTGACTCTAACCAAGATACCAGACCTCGACCTCGAGACTCGATCCTGATCCTGACCTCAACCCCGATCCAAGATTCAAATTGACCTAAGACCCAACCCTGATCCTAAAACCTGAGACATTAACACCTGACTCGAGGACCGACCTCAACCCAGACACCTAACCTGAGACCCGCTTCCAATTTTTACCTGTCCTAGACCCGAGACCCGAGCTAAGAGTTGACCCGAACCGATATCAAACCCCGATGGAGGCCCAAGACCTAACCCTAACTTGAAACCCAACTTCAACTCGAGACCCAACACCTAACTCGAGAACCTTCGAAGACCTTACCCCAACCTCAACCTTGAGACTCGACCCTTTACCCTAATCCTATCCTGAAACCTGACCCGCTCATGACACCTGACCTCGAGACTCGATCCAAAATTCAACTACTAATTGTAACTTGAGACCTGGCCTGACTTAATTCAAAACATAGTAGTGTCTCGAATTAAGGTCGAGATTCGGGTCTTGAATTAAGAATCAGGAGTTGGATCTAGTATTAGTATTGGAAACCGTACCCAAGACGTAAGCTAGGATAAAAAGTAGAGGTGTGAGGTTCAAACTGATTTTGAAAATTGTCTTCCTTACTTTTTAAGGGAAGTCATTTTCCTTAAATTTGAGAAAAATTAGTTTATTTGAAAAACATTTTCAAAATAATTAAGTCAACCAAACATGAGAAAATTGAAAAAAAATTTCCTTAATACCAAACACACCTTACATGTTTGTCTAGAAATCCTTGTAGGTGCATTTTTCCATTTAATCTTCGTCCACCTAGAATATATGACAACTATATAATGGCATATTAATTTTAAAAATATATTTTTAGTTTATTTTTTTGAATCTTGAACTATCCCGTTTTAAGTCGAAGATATCAATTTCACGACACAAATGTGATCACAACTAAGAAGGTGGAGAAGAAGATGATGAATGTGTAACACCCCGTAAAAACTAGTAAGGCCTAGCTAATGCTTGATGGAATCTAGTAGGTCAAAATAGAGTCTCACATGTGAGTTTCAAGTTGGTAACTTCATTAAATGTTGCTAAATGTCTTCCTGAGTGAAGGTTGAGGAATTTAGGGGCTAAACGTCAAGACACGACTATAACGCCCGGAAACTAGTAAGTTGAACTAGTGTGTTGTAGTGTCTTGTAGTGGAGTTTTTGGAGTGTAGTATGAGGGTTAAAATAAAGATAAATGACTCTCGTACTTAGAATGACATGTTTAGGGGTTAAACGTATGGGTACGAATCCCCAAGGACCACCCAAGGGGTCCTTGAGGAGGACCCCAACACTGCCCAAAAAGCTGTCAAAACAGCTTGATCTACGACCCCTATCCACGCCCCTTAGACCAATCTAAGCCCCGTAGGTCATGGGCGTAGGTCAAGTCCTGAAGCAGGCCTGAAAATGAATCCCCAATACCAAACCACGAGACTAAACCACGGCCCTTAGACCCATCCACGGTCCATGGATGGGGATCCGTAGGTGCTGCCAGGTTTTTGTCATTTTAGTTTTAAGTTAGGTGTTTGGGGTTAAGTTGGTTATCTAATTAAGGGATTAGGGGGGGGGGTCGGTTTAGTAGTTAAATAATCACCTATAAAAAGTTAATAGACCCCAAAAACTAATTCATTAACTCATTCATCTAAAGACCCCAAATCAAATCCCAACTTCCCTTCCCTCCAAAAACTTCCTCACTAGAACCTCCATTGAAGACCAAGGAAAGAGATCAACTAGGGCTTGAAGATAGCAGATGTTTCATATGAATTTTATGGGATTCTAAGTCTAAGGTATGTATGCTTTTCTTTCTTGGTTAGCTATCACCAAGAAGCCCCTTCAACTACGTTTTCAAATTCCCCAAATCTAGGGTTTTCAAATCTAGTCATGGGTCGTCTTCCAAAAAAAAAATCAATTGTCTAATTATGGTTTATTATGATTGCTTACGAATATTTATGGTTTGATTATTGTAGTGTTAATCTTTTTTTATTAAAATCACACTTGGACCCATGATTTCCCCTTCTTCCCAAATTATGAACTAGGGTATGACTTGATTGATGATTAAATCTTAACAAGTGATTGTTTCTATATTGAATTATGGTTGTTATTGGTTATGCCACTGATTTTAGATGATTCTAACTTGAATTCCAAAGAATCCATGAGTTTTCCCCAAACCTAGCTATGGCTCTTCCCTATACAATGAATGTTGTTAGAAGTTAATTCAATTGATTGAATGTGAGTTGATTATGATGTAATTACATGATCTAAGTATGAATCTACCTATATTCTTGATTAACCTAAGATTCTAGAGTTATGTCATGAAAGAGGCAAGTTGGGGGTTAGATGTGAACCTCTATGATTGATGAACTTCTTAGTGAATTTCCTTAGATTAGATCACTTAGACTTGAATTGCTTGTGAATGAATCTTGTAGACACGAACTGACTTGATTAGGTCTTATATGATGGATCGTGGTTGAAGTAGTATTGTGACCTAGTGTACTTGAACCTATATGTCTATAATTGAGTAAGAATGAAGTATGTAGTTAAGTTTACCCTAAGAGTTAGGTATACATGATTACAATGTGAGGTATTGCTTGAGGGTAATGCTCATAATATGAAGATGATTCCTAAGGCTTAAATGGTAAAAGCTAATATGAATAGGTCAAGGATGTTTAGGCTTAAAGAAGGAACCTATTATGTAAGTTGAGGTTGTATATGGCACAATTGTGTAAAGACTTCACCTACATGACCTCTAACATGAGTAAATGAGTTTATGCATTAAATCAATGTATTAATTGAGTCATGGTTGTATCTATGTTATGTATGTTGAATGTTAGATGTGTTGACCCAATGTGACTCTTAAATGCAATATATGGGTATTATGTGTGATTGTGGTATGATCTACATGCTTATGAACACTTGAGAAGGAAGTGTCTATGATGATAATGTATCTATGATGTTGATTGAAAGGTTAGTTCTCATATGCATCTTTACATACTTTGATGCATGAAATGTACATGATCATGTTGATCCACTTGAAAGGTGGAGGTGTTAGTTATTGTGTATATTGTGGTATTGATGCAAGATTCTACTTCCCTATACCCTATGCACTTGATTATGTATGAACTATGCAAGTATGCTTATAATTAACTTGTTGTGTTGCATGAAAGGCTAATTCTCATGAAAACACTATGAATGATAATCTGAAAGGTTTACTCACTTATTGATGGTTCTAAAGTGAAAGGATATTCTCACTTAATGAATCTTTGAGCTATTATGATGAATGTTGGTTTGAGTGCCCAGTGCATTCTCTTATAACCTTGAACTTAAGTAAAAGACTTAATGTAACTGTTAAAGAGAATTATGCTTAGCACCAAGCGGATATAAAAGTGAGATGGGAGGCTTTTACGTTTAGCAAGTCCGACTTCCCAATGTATGTTGTGTCATGGGATTGAAACCTTCTACGTTTAGCAAGTCCGGGTTCCTAGTAGCAATCCCCATAATCCATAACTACGTGCCCCCGTAGGTCTTAGCTAGTGGATACACATACAGGCTATTATGTATGTTCTACCTTGGCAAGTAGGACACTCTCTTTTTGGTGTGGGAGTAGAACTCCGGATTCTATATAGCTCACATGGTCTATGTCGGTTAATGTTATTATCCCTAAATGATACGAATACGAGCTACAGTAAGATCATGGACTCTAATCATGACTTCTTAAGAGGTACTACTTAGTATGAGTGGGGGTATGGGACTTCACCCGTACATTGCACAAGTGGACTTTAAGAGAGGTTGTGGTTAGGTTCTCTTATGTAATGAAGACTTAAGAATTAGGTATGTATGATATGAACGAATGTTAAGGTTGACTTTACTTATAACAAGTTATGATGATGAATGTCTCCTTACTTATGTATGTTGGTTATGAATGAACTAAAAGTAATATATGTATGTTTTTGGTGGTCTAATTGTGATACTTAGCATTTGGTAGGGTTATGGGATCTTACCTTTGCATTGCACTAGTATGACTTTGGGTTGCTTATGTGTTTGTATGAACTTATGTTACGCATGATCATGGTGGCCTAAAAGTGAGACTTAGTGTGGATAGGATTATGGGATCCTATATATGCATTGCGCAAGTTTAGCTTGGGGTTGCTCAAATGATAGTTCTATTGTAATGGCATGATCTTGGTATGTGCTTATAAATGTGAATTATGTTTGTGAAGATTGGAATATGCATGATTGGTGTGTTGAAGACTATACTTGTAAATATGATGATATCCTCTATGTTATGATGAATTGTGCATGGTTTGTCTTATAAGCTATATTCTCCAACTATTTCAAAGATGATATTCAAAAATGTACGAAGCATGGCTTTAAACTAAATGTCCCTTTTTATGCATGTTTTAAGGATTTTCTTGCATGGCTTCCATACTTAGTACATTTTGTGCTAACCCATATTTCTACATTTTCTATAAGTGTAGGCTTTGGAGATATTGGATGCTATCCTCGTGGCTAGGTTCATAGGAGGTCAAGAAGAAGAAGATTGGCGAGTCCTCATTGTATTTAAGGGCTCAACCACATGTCCTTTATGTCTATCTTTTATGTTCTAGACTTATGTAAGGGTTGTGTCCCTAAGATTGTATAAAAGAGTTTGTGTTCTAAGGTTATAGATGGTTTGAGACATAGTGTCATAGACTTTCTCTCATTTTATAAAGACTTTAATTGTAAAGAATTTTTTAAAATTTTCCGCCTTTTTCCTATGTTCTTATGTCATGATATGCTAAGGGCTTGTATAAGACCCCTTCGGGGTCAAGTATGCCGTGTTACGACTAGGGGGTGCTCTCGGGTCGTGAAAAATTTGGTCTCAGAGCATAAGGTTTTGGAATGGTCTTAGGATGTCTCAAACCATGAACATCTAGTAGAGTCTTGTTCATCGATGTGTGTCGTGACACATCTATGAGCAAGAGGCTATAGGACGTTAAGAAACTTCACTTCTTCATTCTGCAGGTCGTGTCATAGATCTATAAGCTCTCTCTCTTATCCCTTATCTGATGGTCTTTAAGATATGACTATTAAGAGGGTTAGTGCTACAAGAGTGAGGGAGAAAGGTTGGTTGTGATGCCAATTGTGGCTATGTGACTTGAGAGATTTGAGGTAATAGTTTGTGATATTGCCTTTAGTATGAGTGATGCTTCATCGTTGCCCTTTATGTATAATAAATGTTTAGAAGAATTTGTATGGGCTTACCCTAAGTGGGGGATAATGTGCTTAGATGGTAAGGTCATTGAGTATCCTTGATGTTTATGAATTGGGCTTGCTTGATAATCTCACTTTAAGAGGTGTAGTGAGTTTTAGGAGTTTAGTCCCGGTTTGGTAGGCATATGAGACCTTGTGTGGTGTTGGTAAGGTTCCTTGTGAGCAAATGTGCTTAAATAAGAACCCCTCTAAGTTAGAAGTACCAATTGGGATCTTAGACCGGCAAGTTAAGAAATAGAAGAGTAAGAAAGTGCTTCCATGAGAATGTTGAGGAGTGGTATTTTAGTAAGGGTTGTAGTTGAAGGTGCTTAGTTGGGAGGCCAAGGGCCAATGAGATGTCCCAATATCTTTATGTTCCTTTTTATTCCTCCTCTAGCTCAAGATGATAAGTCCTCCTTGACTCATTTTATGATTTACAAGTCTTGGATGTTATGTGTGTCCTATGATACCCTTGTCCTTTAGAGTTACTCATGTTAAGCTTGGTAGGGTTTGGATGCATGGTTATTAGACCTCTATTAGTTTTAGAGACCGGTAAGGTTTTAATGAGCCTTGGTAATGCTTGAACTTGTTGAAAGGTGTAGTATATGAGGTTTTTGTAAAAAGAGGACTTATTCCCGGGGGGGGGGGGGGGGGTCATGTGCTTGAGTAGCAACATTGATTAAGAGTCC
>JAJOOF010022943.1:0-24530 GCA_029582545.1 Solanum lignicaule | reverse complement strand
AATTAGATCTCAGTGTAGAAAAAATATTTAAATTACCATTAATAAGAAATATATTTAAAAGACAAAAAGAAGAATATTATGTGGTAAGTCAAAAAGAACACATAATAGATTGCAAATATACTAAAGGAAAGGCTAGAATACCTATAATGAATACCAATTTATTCATTTTAAATTGTGTTTCAATTTATATTCTATTTTTTGTATATCTAATTGTATTTTAAATATTGCTTTTCTTTGAGCTAGCAAAGATTTTTGACATACTCCTGCATATGTATTATATTGAAGTCTTTCCTGTCTATGTTTTAGTTCTTGACGTTTTGTTATTACTGTTCTGATTAACTCATATCTATTATTTTCTCTACTGTCCATGTGGTTAGATTCTTTTATTACTTGGCTCTGATACCAATTTTGGGGGTGGTCCTCTGATTATGTATAAATTTTTTCTACACCGACATCACCAAATCCATTCTATTTATCAGTTGTTTTCCTAATTCTTCACAAAATTGAAGAAAACAAGCTAGTTAGTTCCACGAACAAGAAGAGAAACAATGAAGAAAACGAATCATCAATTTTTATTTTGTTTTAGTACAATTGGGGGAGGATGTTGGATAACTAAACATTTTTTTTGTAGAAGATGAATGACTGAAAATGACATAACAGAAATATCTTTGTAAAAAAGTTTGTCTTAACTATACTTGTTACTTTCTTGAACTAACTGAGGGATGAATATTGTAACTTTTTGGATAGTAAAAAGATATTTTTTAATCATTAACATAACACATGGATGTAACCTACCTAGGTTTAGCTTATAGGTCAGAGATGTTTTAAGCCCAAAATTCCTCATAAACACACATTCTTTGCCTTCATAGTTGAATTAATTTTTGTTAGACTCACTAGATTTTGAATTAATGACCTAATAGCTAGGTTTGATGTTTTATGGGATATTTTCATATTTGTATGACTAACTATAATTGAAAAAAGACTATTTTTTCACTAATTTGTACTTGTACAGTGAAATAAAAGTGTTATTATATTGCAATTTTTCTAAAAATAAAAACAAGTCCATTTATTCTTTTTCCATGTTTTCTTGAATTGGTAAAGGAATTTCATACATAATATGTTCTAACTTTTTTGTTATTATTAGTATAAGGAGAAAGCTTCACATAGTAGTTCTGATCCTAATTAATTGAATTGTTTGTTCCGATTTTAAGACTTTGCTTTTCAACTTTAAATCTAGTAGTACTATAGGGGAAATATTTTACTTTTAAGTAAGCACGAATTCTTAAATTTAAATATATAACTCGATTGATCTCTTCTTTTGTTTGATTCCACAGATATTTGGAATGAAAATTGAAAAGGGAAGGAAATCCCCAATGAATATGGTGCAAAACCAAATGTCCGATGTAGAAAATGAAGGTAAAAAAAGGAGAAAATCTAATGCTTAACAAAAATCTGATGACGACACTAACACAAAAAAGAAAAAGGATCTATACTACTTTGTTGAGAAGACAATACTTGACAAAGAACAACAAAAATACATCAATGGTAATTAATTAGAAATTATGCTTATACAGTTATATTAATTTCTATTTTTATCTTTTTGAATGGTGTATGTTAGTAAATGGAGGGGGGGGGGGGGAGGGAGGGTATAGATATAGAAGATGCGTATCTTAAATTTAATATCCGGAAGTATTGTGTCCCATTTTTGTACATGATTTGTTTTTCCTTTTTTTATCAAAACAATTTTTGTTTATACATTAGAATGATTTTTCAGTTAGTTTTGAAAACATTACTTTTAAAGTGTCATTCAATTTTGGTCTAAATGCCTACGTAACATAAATCTAATTCCCAAATGTTGAACTTCATATAAAGGAAGCTTCCAAATAGGGAGCAACTATAGATAATGTGGATAATAACCCTGGGATTCATGTATCTTCTATATCTAAACGTGTTCATGAATCAACTTCGGAAGTAAGTGTATTTTTTGTCATCTTTTACTCTATGTATACTTAAGTAACCTGCATAGACTTAATATAATGTATCTGCAGCCTACTAAGGAAGATGTCTAGACTTCCCTTCAACAAAATAATATTGTGCAAAGCCCATCACAAGCAAAATGACAAAAGGTATTATAATAAACAGTAAGTTTAAACTTTCTGCACCTACTTTGGATAGTTAAGACGGCTAATTATGTACAAGGACTCATTTAATTTCATTATGATTAAGAAGTCTGAATCTGAATACACATATGCATATTAAGATGTGTGTTGGAATCATGACCTCCATAATTCTTCTAAGGATCGTTTATGGGTTATCTACTTCTTAGAATGTTTAGTAGTTCAAAATAAGTACGTTTGTAATTTCCCAGAAATTTCACTTTCAAACTTTTATTGACTTAATAAAACATCAAACTACAAACCAATGTAACCTAAGGAATTATAAACTCCAATACCTAGACTCAGACACAAAGCCCTAGCTTTATGTCCTAGATCTCAAGTTGCCTCCAAATCAAACATCCAACTACACTAAATTTCACAGCATACAAATCACGACATCTTTAACTAAAGACTCAAACTAAACAGAATAGAATTCTTCAAATATGTTCTTCGCAGAACTTCAACAAAACAACAATTTGAACTCTCTCACAATAAGACTATGTTTTACTCGTATCTCTCTATGTAAGTGCACAATCTTCTTTGGAGAAAACTTTGCTCTATTTATAGAACAAGAGTCCCTTCCTACTTCAACTCTACTTCAATAAACTTGTAGTGATTCCTTTTCCTCATGGGACTTGGAATACTTGTAGTGTTCTTTTTCCTCATGGGACTTGGAGTACTGTATTATTTCCACCGCCTCAACTTTATTCTTTCTCTCTATGCCTAATCGAGATTTTGTTTTCTGTGATCATATTTGTGGACTCGTTCTTTGCACCTATCACTTGTCAAAACCTATCTCTGTCTAAAAAATTCCTCCCTTTTGATGACGACAAATCCATGAATCCGTGGGTGCATTTCAACCTACTGAAAGACGTTACACAAACATAGAACTCGAAGTAACATGCTAGAAGACTATGACATTATCATACATAGCCCCATCTCCCTTTTAATATCATAAAAATATATCAATAAAGTATAGAAGTAATTAATACTCAGGGTTGCAAAGAAATCACCAACATTATCAAGGCTAAAACAATTAAAACTAAAACCAAGTACATTAACAGGCAACCACATAAAACAAAAAACATAGGGCCAATAGATCCATTTTCCAGAGTGTATACAGCACCACTTGCACAAACGCAAAAAACAAACAAAAGAAATATAAGCAAAAGAAGATACACTAGGAACATATGGCATGGAAAGGCTAGGGAAGAGTGGATGCGGAAGGAGAGGTAGGGGAAGATCCATTTCCAATAAGTCATAGAGGCCTCTGATATTAACATAGTTTGTGGATTTTTTAGATAATAAAGCTACATGATCTAAAGCATGGCCAGCCTTCAGACGTGCATTTTCTTCCTCCAAACCAGAATGTTCAAGACTATAAGAGATATACAACTGATTTATTGCTACCAAATAAGACACCCTGAGTGCAGTAATCCCTACAACTTTACCAGCCAACAATGCCCAAAGCCTCTGAAGTGGTGCATTAACCTCCCCTAGGTGGAGCAGGCACTTCAGCCTAGTTCATCATACCCAAAACATCCTTACCAATCTAATACTTCCACTCCTTAAGTGGAACCCCAAATTGTTCAAAAATCATTCCCAACCAGAACCCATACCCCAAAGCATAACGATTTTTGTCCTAAACACAAATGTGATGCATATGGCGCCAGATAAGACCAGGAAACTCGATGGAACCCTAGAAATAAGCATATCCATAAGTGTTATATCCATGAAATTACCCTAAGTGCATCTTTGTTGTCACGACAAGATAATCTTATAGACAATATCAAACAATAGCTTATGGAGTGATAACATTGACCCGCTGTCTACTTTGGCATGAATTTCACTATAAGAAAAATAGCCTCTAAGGAAGGGAAATCTGGTCCCTAAATGTCCAAATCTGGTCCTAAATGAGCTACTGAGATGGGAAAAGTTTGGTTGCCACCCTTCCTAAAATCCTTCTTCGCTAAAGGTTTATTGCGACGAGTTTCATTAGCTAGTCGTTAAATGTCTTTTGGGATGGGGGAAAACATTGGTCGTTACATGATTTTAAAGACGACAATTCTGGTCTCAAATAGACGATTTATATTTTATAAACGTTTTACTTTCTAGTCGTTAATCTTCTTTATTGACTAGAAACAACTTGGTCCTTGTACTCTTTGGCGACAAGAATGGTCTGGTCTTAGATATCTTTTAGAGACGAGCAATATTTCTAGTGTTAGCTTATCCTTTATAGAGGAACAACATTTCTGGTCCTAGATTTATCTTTAGAGACAAGCAATAATTCTGGTCTCTAATTTACCACCAATGGTTCTACAGCTCGATATCACAAAAAAATAAATTTCATCTACAAATATAGAATTGCTACTGAAAATCTCCTTACAAAAAGATAGAGAGAGAGAGAGATTAATTGCAATAAATTAATTAACATTTCAGATGTTAGTTTTGATATTTTCTTAATAAAAAACTTATCTACGATTTGAGTTAGACTATAATATCAAGTATTGCATAACATTCAAGCCAAACAATAATGAGTTTGTAACTTCGATCTTTAAATTCTGCAAATACAAAATTTGAGATGAGGTTAAATAATGATTGGTATAATAATATACACCAACAAAAGCATCTTAGCTTGTATAAAGATCCTTAAGGCTGCAAAGTATATGGAACAAATAGGACTGAGCAGTTGTAACATAATGGACTGAGGAAATTTATTTGGTTGTGGTACATGCAAGAGCTCATTAAGTTATTGTGAATATCTATGGAATGTGGTCAGCTGCTAGAGTATATTACATTTGGTTAGAGAGAAATATGAGCCTATTTCCAACAGAAAGCAAGCATAGACCAACAGTTGATCAAATTCATTACACATGAAGTCTTGCTCTAAGGTAACATGTAGAAGAAATATCTAGGAAATTGCAACACCTTGAGAGACATCCAAGTGAAGATTGAAGTGTCTATATACTATATTTTGTTTTATTTTATCCTTTAGTCATATATGAACTATTATGCAAATAAGTCTACCTGCAATGCTTGGGACAGTTTGCCCAAGCTTGCAGCAACCTTGTGTTTAATGTGATTTTTCTGGTGGGTAAGAGAAATTCTTTGCTTACCAAAAAACATAGCTAACTTTCACAGTAGAATTAATTAAACTGCTCACCTCAAATGGAGTCTAACTTTCTTCAAGCGTTATCCAAAAATATCAACAAAGCTGCAAGAATAAAATTTAAAATTATTTTGAAGAAACACAACTAAACAAGTCAGAAAATGGAAACAAATGGACTAAAGAATGAAAAGTACAAACATAGAAGTTGTGCAGCTAAGCAGAAAATAAAATTTGAGCAAGAAGAAGTTGAGAAAGCGATTAGTTCTTTTGATCTTATCCAAGCTTGGAAAAACTTTCTTTTTCAATTCCTTGAAGTGAAGGATACTATAGTTGAGTGTGCAGCTGGGCAGAAAATATAAAAGTAGATATATGAGCGTGGATAAACAATATTCCAATAATTAGACAAGACAAGATTCTAATGTTACCGAAATTCATTTTTATCAAAATAATGGTGGCTCAAGTTCCTCAGCATGATACAAAAATTGATGCAGTATATCTTAGAGGCCACTAAAAGATCTATTTTTTTTTATCAAGTCCCCTCCTATTTGAGAAGAGGGCATTACCGAAGTAACTAATAATGTGATTGCATCTATAAACATTCTGTCAAGGCTATGTAATGATAAAATGTTCACATCGAGATCGTGCTTTAATAAGTCATCAATTACATACTCATGCAACATTTAGAATTATAGGACATGATGTTATGAGTCAAGCTACCAGAGTTATGTGGAACTCTCCAATAGATTGTAACAATTCTACTGTTACTGGAATCATTTAACAATGAAAAGTGGAGAATAAAAATAGCCTTCAAAAGAAGACTATCAAGAAAAATAGTTCACACCAACAAAGCCTTATTCTGTCAAAGTGTTTAAGTAAAGCTAACTTCCTACTAGTATGCACCATCAGATGTTATATTCTAGTGGAAGGCACAAACACAATTTCGAGTAGAATAGACGTGCAAACCTGTTCCTCAAATAGTACAATTGTCAAAAACTTGTTTAGAGGAAGGAGAGGGTGATGATATTGTATTAGTGATGGGTTTGGAGGTGAGGAATCTGTGTTTGATGGACTTTTCATGGTGAGAGGAGTGTGATGGCTTAGTTTACTAGAGGAGGGTGTGAGATTACAGTTATGGGTGTGTATATTTAGTGGTGGTGGAAGCCAGATTGGTGGGTTATACGAGAGGTCCAAGAATGTGAAGAGTTTCAATTGGAATAAAGTTGTGTAGGTTGCCATAATGATTTGATGGTTATCAATTTTTTGAAAATGGCGGTAGAATATTTGAGTATGATGGTTATAGTTTTTATAGTGACATGTGGAAGGAATAGGTTATTCCTTATAGTTTTTTAATTTATACATTTTACATGAAGAGTGGAATACATACCTGTATTTTAGGACCCACCGGACCCATCTTTCGATCTTTATGTGTTCTATCACCTGAAAAATATTACTTAGTTATAGTTTCTAAAATGTTTTAAAATTGGTGTAGGGATTATATAATTTAATCCGCTCTTTTGTGTCGTATGCATAGTATTCTTTAGAATTCATGGAGGGTGGCTTAGGCAATTTTAATCATCACTAGTTCCAATTTGTTCCTTTCAAAGTGTTCTCTTGCTAATGCCTTGGTGAAGATATCTGCAATTTGTTTTCTAGTAGTGCAAAATTAATGGAGACCAAGCCTTTTCTACATTGTCCCTTAAGAAATGATGTCGAATGTCAATGTATTTTTTTCTTTTATGTTGAACTGGGTTTTGGCTATGTTTATTGCACTAGTATTGTCACAAAAAATTCTAGCACATCCACTGTTCAACCCAAAGTCTTTGAGTTGTCGTTTGATCCATAGAAGTTGAGCACAACATGATGCTACAACATATTCAGTTTTGATAGTAGATAGAGCTAGAAAATTTTGTTTCTTTGTTGCCCAAGAGATCAGACATGACCCTAACAAGTGAGCCATACATATACTACTCTTCTTGTCCACTAAGTTTCCTGCATTTTCTTCATCAACATATACTACTAATTCAAAATTGCTTCCTTTTGGGTAATAGAGTCCCAAGTGTGTGGTTCCTTTTAGGTAGCATAGAATCCTTTTAACAACATGTAAATGAGTTTCCTTAGGATAAACTTGAAATCGAGAACATTGCCCAACACTAAACACAATGCCTATCCTATTAGCTATAAGATACATAAGTGACCCAATTATTCCTCTATAGAGCTTTTAACGACGATTGAACCTATTCCCTCCAGATCTAAGTTGGTAGCTTTGGCAATTCGGGTATTGATTGTTTTTGCATCCTCCATTTTGAACCTTATGAGTAGTTCTTTGACATACTTATGTTGGTGAATTAGGGTACCTGCTTGATTTGAAGTCTTGGGAAATAGTTTAACTCTACAATCATGCTCATTTCAAACATATTGCTTATTAGAAATGGAAATTAATTTGTGAGTGGTTTATTTATGGCTCCTAAGATGATGTAATCCACGCATACCGGTATGATTAGAAAGTCCTTTCTTTTATTCTTGAGAAAAAGAGTATTGTCAGTTTTTCCTCTTTATACCCATGACTTAAGATAAATTTTTACAGTCTATCTTACCATGCGCTAGCCATCTTAACTGATCAGGCACTTCAACTGTTTCAACCTTCTGTTTGATACGGTTGGTGAATTCCTTACTATTAATCCTTGCTCTTGACCATGCATTTAATCTAACAGTACTGTCAATTATATCATTATGTGCCTTGCAATAAAAATTTGAAATACAACCACTAAGCATTTATAACTAAAGTTTACAGTACCTTAATAGTAACAAAATAAATAAAGTTCAAAATATAAAGACTTACATGATAAAATCCTTGACTTGTAAATGTGTAGTGTTGAAAAGTACATACCGATGTGCTTCAGAAGATAACGGTTAATCCATCTTCAAATGCTTTTCGTTCGCTTTCTTCTCATTTACAACTGGATGACCAAGCTTCGAGAATATATTTGATATATCAACTTGCTCTTCTTTAGCATCCTCATTATCCATTGTTTGATATCTACTGAGTTTTATCTTCACTCCATCATGTAATTATCTGAAACCAAAGGTCAAGAACTATTTCGCAAAATACCCCTCAAATATTGAAGCTATCGGTGAAAATTTATTATGAATAATATCCTTAAATTCATACAGTTCTCTCTCCATGGTATACATATAACGAAGAATATTTAGACCCCCAACTTAATTTCATCTACCAAATAAATAGGCAAATATTCCATTATATCAAAAAAAGTTGGAGGAAATATATTTTCAAACTCACCTTAAATTTCTTAGATTTCAGCCTACAATCCTCTAGATCTGCTCGCTTTATTACCTTACACGCGGTAGAAAAATTACGTCAATCCATTGAAATATGGTATGCTACAAGTGAATATTCCCAGTATGACTTGCCTAGCTAGTGCTTCCTAGCTGACTATACTAAATGAATTTCCGTTGTCCATCCCCAATCTTGCGTATGCCATTCACACACTTTTCTACATCCACGCGCGGGGTTGGAATTGGAAAAGTAATTGACTTTAATGAAGTTCCCCAACCTAATCAATATTGCCACAACAATCTTAGGCAATGATTTATGAACTCAGCACTGCAGCAAGTAATGCGTCATAACATGTGCATCATGCCTATGATAATTGGATATCTTTATTTGTTCCACATCTACATGCTTTCATATGTTAGAGGCACTCATTTTGGTAATTTAGCATTTTTGAACAGTGTGAAGAATATTTTCATTTTTATAGTTTCATTGAAAAATGGGATTTAGCAAAGTATACTTTCCCATTTGCATTACCTTTTACGAGATGCAACTCCTTTTTTATTGTTGTTTAAATTTAGTGAAAACCAGAAAAAGAACAACATAACACTTATGAATCTGAAGGAATAAAGTCAGAAAAAAGGCTGAAGAACTAGAAAGAAGAATTTTTTTGAATTTGAAGTGGTTGGTAAGTTTAATTCACTACAATGAAGACTTACATTTATAATAAAATACTAACTTCAACTATCTAAATATCAACACAAAATTTGTTGAAAATAAACAAACTCCTAAAGACTAGGAAAAGAAGTTATTTTAAGAAGATTAATTTACTGCGGTAAATAAATAAAGTTGCAGTCCTAAAACGTAGAAACTAGCACTCCTCCTTGCTTTAGGATCTGCAGATTGCTATTTTCTTTCTGAAAACTCAAACTTGCCGAGGGGAAGGGGCTTGGTGAAAATGTTAGAAACCTGCTCATCACTTTTGCAGTAAAAAAGCTTCACATCTCCATCTTTCTGCACGACTCTCAAGAAAAACAACTTAACATTAAAATGCTTAGTTATCCCATGAAAAACTGAATTATTAGCAATATAAATTGCAGCTTGGTTATCAGTATAAACCTCAATCGCTTCTTTTTGCTCCATATTCATATCACATATGATTTTCCTAAACCATAGTGCTTGATTTATAACTTTTGTCGCAGCAATGAATTCTGCCTCATCTGTTGATTGCGCTACTGTATCTTGTTTCTTGGAACACTAAGAGAAGCTCTTGATCCAAGATTGAAACAAAATCCCAAAGTCCTCATCATGACAAATGAACCAGCCCAATCACTATCAGAAAATCAGATAAGTCTAAAATTCTGCCTTTTCTGGAACTTAACACCAAAGTTGACAGTTACCTTGATGTATCTAAAAATTCTTTTAGCTGCTCTCAAGTGTAAATCACTTGCTCAATGGATGAGCCAAGACAAAAGAGTCACTGCATACAATATATCAGGCCTGGTTGCAGTCAAATACATTAAGCAACAAATAAGATTTCTATAATATGACTCATCCACATTTTCTGCTTCATCTCTATGGACAAGTTTTCCTTTTGGTTCATTGGAGTACTCATAACATTACAATCTTCCATATTAAACTTCTTTAGCATTTCTTGAGCGTACTTTTTCTGGCAAATGAATATATCGCTTCATTTTTTTTATTTCCATTCGAAGAAAGTATGCCATCAGTCCAAGGATTGTCATTTCAAAGACCTTCATCATTTCCAACTTGAAATCCTCAATAAGACATGTCTTACTTCCTGTGACAAATAGATCGTCAACATACAAAGAAACAATAAGTATGTCCGCACCTGAACACTCAATGTAAAGTGTAGACTCAAATAGTCTCTTCTTAAATCCTAAACTATGTAAATGATCAATCTTTCTATACCAAGCTCTTGGTGCTTGCTTTAAACCATAGAGAGCTTTCTTTAGTAAATAAACCTTGTCTTCTTGCCCCTTGATGACAAACCCCTCTGGTTGCTTAACATAAATCTCCTCCTAGAGAAGACCATTGAGAAAGGAAGACTTAACATCAAGTTGATAAACTTTCCAACTTTTTTTCGTTGCAATGGCTAGAAGTAGTTTGATTGTGTCAAGTCAAGCAACTGGTACAAAAGTTTCTCAATAGTCTACTGCAAAAATTTGAGCATAGCCCTTGGCCACAAGCCTCGCTTTATGTTTGTTTATGGATCCATCTACATTAAGCTTTGTTCTGAAAACTCATTTTACACCAATGATCTTTCGATCTTGAGGTTTATCAACAAGTTCCCAGCTTTAATTTTTTTCAACCATCATCATCTCCTTCTTCATTGCAGCCACCCATTTTTCATTCCCTTCTACTTCCTCATAGCTTGCGGGCATAAAAATTGCAGTATTGCATCTTTGATAGATATCACAGATCAACCTCATGCCTCTAACAAGAAGATCATCTACTAGATCTTTTTGATCTAATAGAGTGTCAATTGTTGGATTGCTTTTGGGATTCTCCCAATTCCAATGTTGGTCCACAATGCAGTGAACATATCGACTTATGAGAATTTTCTCCGTTTGCGGTCGATAGACCTTCTATGCTTCTTATAAAGTTTATCTCTTTTAATCTGTGGCACATAAGAGAAACACAAATAGCCAAAAATGCTAAGTAATTGCAATGAGGGTTCATGACCATACCATGATTCATATGGTGTTTTATCTGTCACGGCTCTAGAAAGAAGTGTGTCTTGAAATAACACAATAGTGTTATAATACCCCAGACAATTTTGAACTAATACTCGAACCATTCTTCGTTGAGAGTAAGATTTTACCGAGAAATTCAATTTTTTTTAAGTGTTAAGGTCACTAGATGTAGCACCTTAAGTTCCAAAAATAAATAAAGAGAATTCCTTCAAGTCATTCCTAGTTTCTTTTAAGTTTTGGGTCAACTTTAAATGACCATAACTTTAAGTACAAGATGAGTTAGGTGGCCCATAAGTTATCAAATGAAAGGTCTTTTAATTATCTTTTCGACGCCACCGAGTTTGCTAAATTTCAAGCTCGTATGAGTGAGATATTCTATTTTGAAGTTAGCATGTCCATTAAGGAAAGTTAATCGAAAATAGTGAGGGGTATTTTGGTGTTTTCCTTACCCAATCAGATTTAATTCATTTTTAGTAAGGGTTTAGAGGTCTAAAGTGATTAGGTTTAGTTTTATAATCCTAATATACTCTAGGGTTTTAGTTGAGAGTTCAATAAGTGAAAAAAGAGAAAAAAAGAGAAAAGAGGAAAGGATCAAGGCGTTTGTCGAGATTCTTGAGAGTTGTTGCGAATTTTCGTCACGGGTTTCATCCTTAAGAGGTATGTAAGCTTCCATAGTGTTGGGTTCGGTCACCCACGTGCCAATCATTTTATTTTCAGCGTCATTTTTTCCTAGAAAGTTGAGGGTTTGATGTTCTTGATTAGTGTTCTTGAATTTGTTTTCGTTCTTGAATTAGGATGGGTTTGATGAGTTCTTGAGATATAAAGTTAGTGAATTCAGGGTTGTTTGGAGTAGATTATCTTGTACATAAGTTGAGTATTCTTATCTATGTTATTGGTAAAGAAACCATTTGATTCTACGTGAATTAGGGTTGAAAAACGTCTAAGGACGCGGACTTGTTCCTTCAGAGTGAAACTTTCCTCTCCGCGTCGCAGATAGAACGCATACTCCACTGTTTCAAATATTATTTCGACCAAACATTATAATTCATCTCCGCATCGTGGACTTGCTACCAGATAGTGTTTTTCAACCATTTCTCATGATCTATTTATCTAAAACTCATTTAAATCATCACGATACCTTTCGTATGAAAATTCATAACCTTGAATTCATAATTCAAAATTCAAGGTAGAGTTAAGAGTCAAGTTTTGAGAGTTCTTCCGAACATTTTGAGAAAGTCGCTTTCAGTCTTTTTGAGGAGTCTTCTATAATTTCTAATAACTTGTTTCAAGACTCGAGCAAGTGAGTATGAGAATGAGGAGAATGTATTCATGAGTCTACATTATCATCACGATATCCTTCATATCATGAACCATAGCTCTTGAATTCATAATTCACATTCAAGAGAGAGTTAAGAGTAGAGTTCAAAAAAGTCTTTGAGTTCAAATGTGAATCCTATGAGATCAACTATCGATTTGAACTATGTTTTGAAGAAGTAAGTATGTGTTGAAAGCTGCCTCATGAGCTATTAATTGATGTTGAGTTAGCATGATGACATGGCTGCTGATGTGTTTTCTGTTTCCAAAAGGTAGATATTTTCTATTTTAGTTTTTCAGTTGTGAGTTTCCTAGTCTTGAGGCATGTACAGTTGTTGGTAGACATAGTGCCTAGCTATTAGGAAGATTTTATTTTTCAGTTAGTGCATTATTTACTTCAGATTGTTAGGAGTTCCTTCTATTTAAATATTTCTTCTTTCAGCTTAATAAAAGATCTTTTTTCTTCTCCTGTCGTATGTTTTTTATTTAGCTGTTACACCAAAAAATTCGTAATCAGAGCCCTCTTCTTAAGGGACCTATGAGTGACTTATGAGTGTAGTCTGAGTGAACCATCAACAAAGTCCCTACTTGTTGCCCTGAAAAGCATCAAAACACTCTTCTTGTTCTTACGCTATTTCTCCACCAGTTTTTGATGGAGAGAATTACCATGTATGGGCTATCAAGATGCAAACTCACATGGAGGCATGTGATCTTTGGGAAGCAGTAGTGGAGGATTACAAAACTCATGTTTTACCAAGCAATCCAACAATGGTTCAGATGAAGCTTTACAAGGAAAGGAAGACAAGAAAATCCAAGGCGAAATCTTGCTTATATGCTGCACTTTCACCTACAAAATTTTCCAGAATCATGACGTTGTAATCGGCAAAAGCAATCTGGGATTTTTTAAAAGAAGAATACCAAGGAGATGAGCAAATCAAAGGTATGAAAGTTTTGAATCTCATTAGAGAATTTGAGATACAAAGAATGAAGGATTCATAAACTATCAAAGAATACTCGGATATGCTTCTTAGCATTGTGATCAAGGCAAGAATATTGGGCAATAAGTTTCCAAATAGAAGATTTATTGAGAAACTTCATGTTTCATTACCCTAGAAATTTGAACCAAACATTGCTTCCTTATAAAATATTAAGGATATGTCAAAGATCAATTTAGCAGAATTACTAAATGCATTGCAGGCACAAGAGAAAAGAAGGTTAATGAGACAAGAAGGGTCGGTAGAAGGTGCACTTAACGCCAAGTTGCAAAACTATCCTAGAAACAAATACAAGAAGATCAAAGGGAAGAAGAATTATTCTGAAAATAATCAGGTTACCGCTGGAAGTAACCACAATTCAGGTAGCAACAGAGGAGAAAAATTCCCTCTGTGTTAATATTGTGGAAGGAAGAATAATCCTCACTTCAAAAGCTGGAGAAAACCAAATATGAGATGTTGAAAATGTCAAAAACTTGGGCATGCAGAGATCTTCTGCAAGGAAAAAGGACAACAGCAACAATGAGAAGCTCAAGTTGCAAAGCAACAGGGAGAAGCTCAAGTTGCAAATCAACATGAGGAACAATAACTATTTGTTGCATCATGTTTTGCATCTAGTATTTCAAGTGAAATATTTCTTATTGATAGTGGTTGTACAAACCACATGACTAGTGATGAAAAGCTTTTCAAAAGGCTTGATAGAACAACAACATCAAGAGTCAGGATTGGAAATAGAGAATACCTCCCTGCAAAAGAAAAGGGGACTGTAGCTATTAAGAGTTATACAGAAACTTGTCACAGACAGTTGGGTCACTTCCACCACAGGGCGCTTTTGTATATGCATAAAAAAGGGTTGGCAAAATGTTTACCTCCACTTGAAGAGGAACTCCCAAGTTGCGAGGCATGTCAATTTGGTAAGCAGACAAGACTTCCAGATGTTGGTGTCCCCCAAAGAACTCCATCATTGAAAGGAAGCAGGTATTATATAATTTTAATTGATGATCTAACAATGATGTGTTGGATATACTTCTTAAGATTCATATCGGAGGTTGCTGAAGTTTTTTTGAAATTCAAAGCCTTGGTAGAAAATCAAAGTGACTGAAAACTACAAGTGCTCAAATCAGATAATGGGACTGAGTACACTTCAGATAAATTCAAAAACATTGGTGAAGTTGATGGAATAAAGCATCAACTTACTACTCCATGTACTCCTCAGCAAAATGTAGTAAGTAAAAGAAAGAATAGGACCATCATGGAGATGTCAAGGTGTATGTTGCATGAGAAAGAGCTTCCCAAAAAGTTTTGGGTAGTGACAACCAATACTATTGGTATGGGTACAAACCTTTACGAAAGAATCTCAAGATTTTTGGTTGCTTATGTTTTTCTCACATAGCTCAGCCGAAAAGGGATAGACTTGACAAGAAGGCAGAACCTAGAATTTTCATTGGCTATAGCTTGCAATCAAAAGCTTAGGAATTTTCCAACCACAACTGGAAATATCTTGGTAAGCAGAGATGTGGAAGTTTTAGTACAAAAGCAATGGGATTGGGATGGAGAAAAGAAAGAAAGAGAACCTAATGAGTTGCACAATTTTGAGGAACGAGTTGATGATCCTCCGTTCGAGGAACCAGATCACTTTTAGATATCTATCAAAGATGCAATGTAGCCTTATTTGAACCTGCTGAATATGCAGAAGCTAAAAGAGACAAGAAGTGGATAGTCGCAACACAGGAGGAGCTAACCATGATCGAGAAAAATGACACATAGAATCTAGTAGAAAGGCCTCTAGACAGAAAGGGTATTGGTGTTAAATGGGTTTACATAACTAAGCAAAATGCAAATAGTTCGGTGAACAAACACAAAGCTAGGTTTGTGGTGAAGGGTTATGCTAAGATTTTTGGTGTAGATTTTTCTCAAACATTTGCACCAGTTGCAAGACTTGACATAATCAGGCTTCTTTTGGCAATTGCAGCACAAAAGGGTTGGAAAATCTACCAATTGGATGTTAAATCAGCCATTTTGAATGGTTTCTTGCAGGAAGAAATATGTGTTGAGCAACCTGAAGGATTTGTTGCAGAAGGATAGGAAGACAAAGTCTACTTGCTAAAACGACCCTCTATGGATTAAAAGAAGCTCCAAGGGCTTGGTACAGTAGAATCAATGATCATCTTTCTGACTAAGGTTTTCAAAAAATCCTAAGTGAATCAAATTTTTACATAAAGCAAGTTAACTCTCACATTATTATAATTTATTTGTATGTTGATGATCTGTTAATAGCAGGGAGTAATGTTGTGCTCATAGAAGAATTGAAAAAGGAGACGATGAAAGTCTTTGAAATGACGGATGTCGGGGAGATGGCTTTCTTTCTTGGAATGGAGGTTAAATAAATCCAAGATCAATTATTCATTTGTCAGAAGAAGTATGCAAGAAATTCTGAGGAAATTTGGAATGAACGATTGCAAAAGTATGAGTACCCCTATGAATTAAAAGGAGAAGTTAATGAAGGACGCCGGTGCTGAACGAGTACAATAAAGAAGCTATAGAAACTTGATAGGATATTTGATGTATCTTACAACAACAAGGCCAGATATATTGTATGTTGTAAATGTACTATTCCGATTCTTGAATTCTCCTAGTGAATTGCATATGCAAGCTGCAAAAAGAGTACTAATATATGTCAAAGGTACAATGGACTATGGAGTCAAATTTAGCAAATGCCAGAATTTCAAAATTCAAGGATTTTCTGACAGTGATTGGGGTGGTTCTACTGATGATATGAAAAGTACTTCAGGGTACAGTTTTATTTTTGGCACTGGATACTTTTTGTGGTGTTCGAAAAAACAAGAGATTGTTGCTCAATCAACTGCAGAGGCAGAATTCATTCCTGCTACAGATGCGGTCCATCAAGCTTTATGGATAAAGAAAATATTTTGCTATCTTTGGTTGGAGATGAAGGAAATCACTGAGATATATGTGGACAACCAAGCTGCCATTGCTATTTCTCACAATCTAGTTTTTCATAGAAAGACCAAGCATATCAATGTGAAGCAATATTTTCTTCAAGAAGTGCAACAAGATGGTTTAGTGAATCTGGTATATTGCAGAACGAAATAGAAGTCGGCTGATATTTTTACGAAAGATCTTCCGGCAAGCAAATTTGAGTTCTTGAGAAAGGAAATTGGAATTTGTAGCTCTTGATGCAAGGAGGAGTGTTGAAATCTGCCTCATGAGCTGTTAATTGATGTTGAGTTGGCATGAAGACATGGATGCTGATATGTTTTCTGTTTTTAGATTATATAAATATTTTCTATTTCAGTTTTTCAGTTGTGAGTTTCCTAGTCTTTAGGCATGTAGAGTTGTTGGTAGACTTAGTGCCTAGTTATTAGGAAGATTTTGGTTTTCAGTTACTCCATTATTTACTGCAGATTGTTAGGAGTTCCTTCTATCTAAATATTTCTTCTTTCAGCCTAATAAAAAATGTCCTTTTCTTCTTCTGTGTATGTTTTTTCTTTAGTTTTTAACACCAACAATATGTGAATGAGAAGAGTCGTATACATGAGTTCCATATTGTTATTTAGACCCTCGAGTCAAGTCGTTCATACCCATAAATTCCACATGAACTCTATCAGTTGAGTATCATTGAGAGGAGTAGTATTTTCGAGTTCTAACTTTTTGAGAATTAAGTTCCTAATCCCTTTAAGATTATATTCCAACTTATGGAACTATTGCATGTTACCCATGAAGCCCTTGAGGTTAGTTGTTCATGCAGATAATTCCACTTGAACCATATGAGTTGAGCAGTCTAGATATGAGTAGTATCATTGAGTCTTGAGTTCTGAGTAATGAGGTTCTTTATTGTAATTAAGATCCTTGAATTGAGTTGTTCATGTTCATAATTCCACATGAACCCTATGATTTGAGTTATAAATTTTGAAAATCTTTTTAAACCCAGCACTTGAGTTCTTAAATTGAGTTTTGAGAAAGTAAAGATTAGTTGTAAGAAAAGAGTTTTCTAAATCATGATTAGTATGACAATAGAGCGTGCCATCAATGTATGTGCAGTATGGTATCTTGATATACCATCAATGTTTATGTGGTATGACTTCCGAGTCATCAATAATCATATTATAGTATGATTTTGAGTCTTCAAGTATGAGTTGAGCAGGAGTATAAGGGGACTATGTATTTCCAGAGGTGTCAATTTTTACATTGATAAAATAGAAACACAGATTTCTAAGTGAGGTATGAGCTTAAAAGATTTCAGAGCAGCTATCTCTTTTAAGAGAAACATTTTTGAGTAATAATCTCAAACCACAAAAATAATTATGTTTTTAATCATATGAGCTAGTTATATTTTGGGAGTAATATTGACCACCGAAATGGGGGAGAGTTTAGATAACTCATAGCTCCCATACACGATTGTAACACCCCGTAGACTAGGGGACTTTCTAGGGTTAAGTATGAGTGCAACAAGTTAAGACGAGAGGGAAAGAGCCAAGGCAAAAGGGCAAGGGCCAAGGTTGCCCCAAGCTTTCCATGGCACTGCCCATAACCACGAGAGCCTTCGTGGCTCGTGGTGCCACCTTTGGTGGTGAGGCAGTGTGCCCCTCAAGGCTGCCCAAGTTTGCCTCCTCCAAACGAGCCAATTCACGGCCTGTGAAGGCCTAGATGGCTCATGGGAGTGGTCGTGGTCTTTCCTTGAAGTTTGGGGGTTTTAGGTTGGTGTGTATTAGTCACTAGTCAAGGGACCATGGGCACCATGAAGGTCCATGGAATCCTTGACGGTTCGTTAAGGTGGCCGTAGTGCCTAGCACTAGGCTGCCTAATGAAGGCCATTTTGGGAAATTCCCATTTAAGTGGGTATTAGGTGAGGTCATTTTGTATAGAATTTGTACACCTATATAAGCTATTTTAACCCTTAAAAATCTCCAATTAAGTCATTATTTCAAAAACCCCCAAAATAATTTCAAGTTTTCATCCTCTCAAATATTCTCTCTCTAGAAAGTGAAGAAGAAGAAGAACAGGGTCAAGCCAAGACTCCATTGTTTCAAGCTTGGTAAGCATTGTAATCAAGGTATGGTGGCTTGTTCATTTATGGATTCCTTTCATCCATGAATCCCCCATGTTTTCCCTAATTGTGAATATGAAATCCCTAATTCTAGTTAGGGTTTCTTCCAATAATCCGGGTATTGTTGTATGTTGATCCAATTGAGTAAATAATGATTGTTTATGATTGAATTAGTAGCATATCATGTTTTTAAGATGAAATTTCATGTTTACATGTCTAACCCATGTCTACAAAGATGAAATTGAAGTAAGTGGGTCTTATGCCTTGATGATGAGTGTGAGGTGATTACCCATTAGCCCTTATTATGTTGATCATGATGGCGAATACCTATGATCTTTATTAAATGATGTAGAGGTGAATGCCTATGATCCTTATTAAATGATATGGAGGCGAATACCTATATCATAATCATGCTGGACATGGAGGCGAATACCTATGATGCTTGTAAAAGAAATGTGGAGGCGAATACCTATATTATGTAATGATGGGGCATGGAGGCGAATACCTGTGATTCCCTAAAATAGTTATGGAGGTTAATACCTATGACTATACAAGTAAGGCAAGAGGTGAATACCCTTTAGCTTTTATAATAGACTTAGCGAGGTGAGTTCCCATGTTTAGAAAGTAAGCAAGAATAATGTGAACTATGAAATATTAGAATGTTTCGTGTGGATTGTATCTTGAAAGGCCTTCCATGACATGTTTGACTAGATGTGATTCCCCTTGTCTATGAGAAATAAATTAATGATGAGATCAAAAGATGATGAAAAAGTATGATGTCCTAAAAGTGGTTTACATAGCATGAGTGAGATTTATGGGGTCTTATTCATGCATTGCACAATAATGCTTTAAGGTTACTTATGAAGTATTCTTCTATGTCATGATCATTTGAGTGCATTAACCATTCTTATGATTTATGTTGATATAGATGCATTTATTATGCCTATGACTATGTTGTTAGCTCTTATGCTTATAGTTATGTCTTATGATGTATCTCTTATGATTATGGTATATGTCTTATGTTGACTAACACTTATGTTATGCTTTTGTTGATGATTTATGTAAGCCATCATATTTAGTACATGTACTAACACATACTTTGCCTACATTTTTATCAAATGTAGCGTCTGGTGATATTTACTTCCATCCTTGTGGCTAGGTTCATAGTAGAGCAATAAGAGAAGTTTTGATGAGTTCTCATAGCATTCGAGGGCTTGACCACCATGTCCTTTTTATATTTCATTTTATGTTTAAAACTATTGTATGGGCTGCATCCCAAAGATATTCATGTACTAGGTTATTTCAGACAAGTGTAGTAAACTTCCACTTCATTTTAGGAAATTTTGAGGTCATGAAAAATGTTTTAAATTTCCACTCATTTATATTATCTTATGTTATTATATGCTAAGTGATGAGTCCGAGATTTGGACTCATGTTGAGCTTTATTTATTAAGCTTTAGTGTCCTCAAATGCTTATTTTGTCCCAATAACTGATGTGAAACCCTTGATTTCTAGGTATATGGATTGAGGAACAAAGCAAGGACACTAATAAGCAAAAATGAACAAAGCGAGTGGAAATAATGAAGAAATGCAAGCCTAGTGATCACCAGGTCCATTTGGCGAGTCACCGAATGGCTATTTGACCGCCTAAAATTCTAGTATGCCAAGCCCTGAAGGAAAGAACTAAGTTGGCGAGAGAAAGGAGCAGTCGGCGGATCACCGAGTGGTTCGGCGAGCCCGACTTACTGCGCCGAATGGCCCCTCCCATCA
The DNA here is from genome assembly GCA_029582545.1 of Solanum lignicaule. NCBI lineage: Eukaryota > Viridiplantae > Streptophyta > Magnoliopsida > Solanales > Solanaceae > Solanum > Solanum lignicaule. Next base: position 4,115 of record JAJOOF010022943.1, on the reverse strand, counting down.
TATTTTTGGCGACTATAAATACATTTTTGAACATTTAGTTTAGTATCAAATTTTCATTATATCGAATTGATATTATTATTCTTAAGACGGAGACATGCTTTCTCTAGTTTTTCCCAAGCTTTGGAGAATTGAAGTTTTTCACTTTTGAGAAACTAGAAGTGGGTCTTTGATATTTTTCAAATTGGAACATTATAAAGATGAAATCAATCTTACCCATTTGATGGAAAATCAATTTGGTAACAATTTTAATCTTTTATAATATCTAGCTAAAACCTTAATTCTTGGGGTGTGATTATGTGATTATGGGCTAATTTAGTTTATAGGTATTACTAATTGTTAGTTTAAATGCTATTTGGAAGTGAGTTCAATCATTAATTGTGGTGTCATTTAGGAATTGTAGTTGCAAATGCAGTTCTACCCTTGTGTTTTTGGCTTTCTCGAGAGAGAAGTTTTAAAACTAAGCTTATTGATTGATAGTCAGTGGGTATTGAGTTGACATGGTTTTAGTTCGAGAGAGTGAATCCTAAACTCAATTCCATACATTCAGCTCGAGAGAGTGAATGGACTAAGGTGTGGGATGTTCTTATTTTGATTGCTTGTTGATATTCGAGAGAAATCAACTCGATGTGGGGTAAATTATTCGAGAGAAAGTTTACCTCCTCTATAGTCTAGCTTACTCACTAATATATAGCTATTTTCTAATAGTTGCAATTACCCATTTGTCTATATTAGCCTATAATCGAATCATATCCAAGAACCCGTCTCATTATTGTTATTTCACATTTTTTACTACTGTTTGCAGGTCTTAATCTAAACCAAAACCCCCCATTTGACATTCGTTTCACCCCCTAATTTGAATTATGTTTTCATTCGACAAATTTTATTCCAATGACTGATTTGATCATATTCGTACCTCACAATTGATTCTCAAACACGTATCACTCCCTATGGGATTTGACCCCAACTCATTTAGTAGGGTTTTATACTGACAAGCAATCGTTGACACTTGGAATTGGATGAAGTGTCCTTGAAATGTTAGATCAAAATGGCGACGCTGCCGGGGAGTGGTGTTGATTGAGATTATTTTGGTGAAGTCGATCTTTGTTCTTTTTAGTAATAGTTAAATCTACTTACTTTTAGTTTTGGTTTTCGTGCTGCTTTTTGAACAGAGGAAATGAGCATATCTTGTAGGAACGGTGACCTAGTAGACCACCCTCCTTTAACATTGATGATTCTTAGGGATAACATCCTAAATTTCAGGCATTTGAAGGGTGAGTCAATCCATGAGTTATGAGATTTAAGATAATATTGCTGCAATGCCAAACTCATGGAATCCCAGATAAGATGCTACTGTAATGTTTCTGTAGAGGTCTAGGTCCTGAGAATAGAGAAGTGGCTGACCAACTTTCTTCGGGTGGTCGAATACGACAGCCCTATGCAACAGCAGCCCAACTCCTTGATCAATTGACCAAGATCCACAAGGAGACAAAGAAAGACCAGGCTTTGGCCACACTATTGACTTAGCTGGATCTCTTGGCCAGAAAGATTATTGAATTGGAAGTATTGTACAAAAAGAAAGACATGTACATTCTGCCTCATGAGCGTAAAAAGTTCAAGGACTATGAGGGAAGACAAGTAGAAGAGATGCTCTCACTTATTCTCCCCAAAGTCGAAGAACACGACAGAGTGTTGAAAGAGATAAAAGAGAATGTCTCAATGATGAATCAAATGACTTTTTCTTATTGCATATCTATTCAGCTACTGGAGACCCAAATGGGTCATGCATTGTCTCATCTAATCCCAAGACAAAAAGTGGGAATGCCTAGTGCCAGTATGACAAACCCATGAATGAAGTTTGAGTAGGGACTTGCGTCGTGCCACGACGTTAACTAAGGCGCTTCTTCGGAAGCAACCCAAGTTTTATTGCTTTCGTTTTGGTTTTAGAAATAATCTTGTGTTGATTGTGCAGATTGAAGTGTAGAATGGGTTGGAAAAGTGCAAGTTGGCTAGCAAAATGTCCAGTCGGTGAGTCCGACTTAGACCGCCGTTGGACTCAAGAAAGCAGAAATGGAGTTTGTCAAACTCAGCGGGCCCATGGACAAGTCGGCGGATCGCCAAACAAGTCAGCAATTTCGACTTAGTCCGCCATTTGGACCACCACATTAACTGGAAATCCTGTAAAACTTGGCGAGGAAAGTACCCACTTAGCGTGTCGGCGAGTGGTTCGGCGAAGTGAATAAATGTCACCGAAAGGGCAAGAACTAGATGGTTTTTAAAGGCCAAAGATTAAAAATTTTCAAACTCTTTCACATTCCGTCACCTTTTAGCATCACAAAATCACACCCGCACTATATTTTCTTCATTTTTGCATCTTTACCGCTTCCTAGTCATCGATCTTGTGTCTGGAGTTGGAGATCTTTGCCACCTCATAATTAGCGGTTAAACTCATTTGCAATAACAAACCATACAAAAAAGTGGATTGTCAGGTTTTATTCATAAAATTGAAAAGATCATTTCAGTTAATATATTTTTCATGATATATCATGAACATAAGTGAGTAGTATTACATGGCTTGTAGAATGAAACACAACCCCTAATGGTTGATTTCCAGAAGTTACTTTCATTCATATTTCTAGTACATAATGGGTGCTCTATTAATCTCCTATCTAACAAGTTTGGGCAAGGCACAAGTATTTTTTATTAAATTTACTATATTGAATGATTTACAAGAAAAAATGTATATCGTGTTACTTGAATCGAGGAACAATATATAAATTTTGAACTCAAACTTCTAGCAAGGACATAAATTTTTATGCAATATGTAGCTAAAATTTACATAATAATATCATGTAATTTACAAGTAATTTAGTTATTTCCAAGTTTCTTAAGATTAGAAGGTATGGTCAGACTTACTTACTAATTATATTTTTCATTCTGATGATATTACTAATGGAAGGCTAAATGAGTACTCTGCATAGGTGTGTGGTCATATTTATTCAAAAATAAATATGGCCTCTACCTTTAGGTAATGTAGTAATACTGCAACAAAGACAAACATGAGAATTATCAGAGGTTTCAATAAATTGTGTGATGCTCTTTATGTTCTACTTTTATTTAAGTTATTTTTCTCAATATCTAGCTCTTGAAATTGTTGATTATAAGATTAACAAGAACTCTACTCGTTCCTGTAATTAGATTCTTGAAGTGGTATATGAAGAAGTCTTTCCTTGAATTGTTTAGCTGAGTTTAGTCACTATGACATGCCTTGAATTTGATGTTTAGTAACTTGTCAAATCTGTAAATGCTTACATATATTCTGTAATGAGTGTGAACTTACTGTCAAGATCCAAGATGCATTTGATTACTTAATGATTGTGAAAACTATATATTGTTACTTGAACAATACTTTCACAATATGAGTAGGTGAATTATATTAATATGTTTTTGAAAAATGTAATGGACTATATATGAAAATGGCATGCATTAAAAGAGAAGGATGAATTTCATACAGTGGAGTGGATAGTCCACATTCACTCGTGGATATAGTGAAATTCAATGTTTGATTTAAATGAGGTTTTATAATAAATCTGTACAAAATATCCACCCTTTCTTAAATTCAAACAAGGTGTCTAAATGTCGAAGAAAAGGAGGGGTACACAACTCGGATACAATGGACAAATATGGATTGTATTAGATTAGTATGTTAGCCTTTTCCCTTTATTAATTGGTGGAGTGGAGAGGGGTAGGATATTTTAAATTGTACTTTCAGTATTTTGCTTAACAAGTTGAGTTAGAAATGAAGAGCTGGATTGTTTTAAAATACTTTTTATCTTGTAGTTCATTATTTTCTTTCTCTCTGTTTTTAATCCTTATGCTGCTAAATGATATTTTCTGAGCAAAAGTCATGACACACAAGCCTTATCCAAGAACAACTAACATATTTTTGTAATCTCTCTATGACACCATATGAAATACTTGCAACCCGGAACCTCTTTCAGCTAGTCATGCATCCATTATGTTTTCCCTTTTATATAAATTAATCTACTTAAATAATCAACAAATTTGGCTATTTAGTGTCATGTGGTTCCTTTTTTTGAGCTACATTTTACTCTTAT
>JAJOOF010022942.1:0-25443 GCA_029582545.1 Solanum lignicaule | reverse complement strand
ATTGAAAAAAAAACCCAGACTATATTTGGGTTGGTTTGATTTTAACTAAAAAAATCCAACCCGACATTATATATATAATTTTAAAATTTTATTTTATACATAAACATATTTATTTTGATATAATTTTTAAATATTTCTTATACTTTTTCATAGTTTTTATCTTTTAATGTATTATTTCAAGTTTGAAACTTAAAATTCTAAATGGTTCAATAAAGATTATAGTCCACAGATGTTGGTAATTATAATAAAGCTTAAATCAAAATCAAATTAATATTAATGCAAAAAAAAATCAATTCAACACTAAGAATGACAATAATATTGAATATTTGTTCTTTGGTTTTACATTGGTTTAGACAATTCAAATACATAATCTAATTTTAATTTCCCTTAATATTTAGTCATGTAACTGATACTTATTAAACTTAGTTTAGCATGATTTAGTACTTTTAAATTATGATCATTTTCATTATGACTTGTTAATTTGCAATATTTGTTTTACGTGATTTCATTATTTTTATTTTTTTGTTGGATAATTTAGTGTCATTACTCATATCATATTTTGTGTTATTTTCTTAAGAAACACCTTAGATAGTTGTATTTTGGTAGGACTAAAGAAATATTTGAAGTACAAGTAAATTATATTTTGTATGAATACTTTACCGAAAAAATCTGGAAAAAAACCCGAGGTTGAAAAACCCAGTTTTATTGGTTTGGTTTATAGATTTAAAAATCTGACACAAATGGTTTGGCTTGATATTTGAAAAACCCGAACCAACCTGGCCATGCATAACTCTTTTCCAAACCATCTATCAAACGACCCCTTAGAATTTGTTTGATAGCTATTTAGAATTACCTTTCATTTTGCCCTTCATTTAATGAAAGGTTCTTAACTACTTCACATTTTCTAGAAGAATAGATTGGAAATAAGCAAATGGATAATAGTAAGAAGTAGCCTTAAAATTACATCCTTAATTTTTTTTTAAAGAATGTGTCATACCCCAACAGTTCACTTAATATGAATTAAAGCGACTTCTACTTTTTTTTAATGGGCATAAAATGAGATAAATTGGCATTTATTATGGGAGGGAAAAAGTATTTTATTTGATCCAAATTAATTTTCACGTATTTCTAAATTTCTCAATGTATATGCAGAGTATTGATAGTCATTTATTTAGTAAAGATATGATATAGTTTTCCCAAAATCTAAAGCAAACTTATAAAACTTTTCATTATCCTAGAAAATTACAATGTAATCATTAGTACACTTAGTAAAGGAATAAAATTTTGTCACAAAATATGAATGTACAAGAAAAGTAAAAGTGTTATATGAAACATGTGGTAAAGAAACATTTATAAAATATCTTGGAAAATATTATTTATTAGAGAAGAGTTAAACGAATTGATTGAGAAGATCTTCTACATATTGTTTAAATTATATTCCACCTTCCTTTATTGTAGGATAGAGCTAATGCATTGTAGTGTTTATAAATGACATTGCACATCTGTTCATATTGTGTCTTATATAAGAATCTTTTTCTACTCACCACCCTATCTAATCTCACCCCTGCCTAAAAGAAATCAAGTTAGTCACCAACAAACTATTCGATCATTATACTTTCTGTTTCTGTTTCAATTTATGTGACACAGTTCGAATTTTAAAAAGTTATACAATTTAATTTTGACTATAAATTTCGGCATGAAATATTTATGATTTTTGAAATAAAATTTACATATTTGAAAATCATGTAAAAAGTAATGTAAATCACAGTAATTAATAATCCATGATATTTAAAAGATATACAATATAATTACAATAAATATATTCTTTAATGTTTTGATTTACGTTACTTTAAGGAATATATATCCGTTCTAAATCGTAAAGTTGAGGGAATATCTGTTCCTTTTTTATTTAAATAACATACTTCCTTCATCCCAATTTATGTAACTCTTTTTTTCTTTTTAGTCGTTAAAAAGAAAGATATCTTTTAACATTTAGTAAAATTTAAAATTTTAAAATTCTTATTTATTTTAATGAGATGAATTGCCATCATAAAAAATATCTATAATTTATTTTTAGACTATAAATTTTAAAAGTTTTTTTTTTCCCTTAAATTTTTCTAAATTATTTTCACATAAATATGAACCGTGGGAATATTATATTTTGCTGGAAACCAAGAAGTAGTATATTAATCCCATTCGATTACAAGAAAGTTATAATATAGTAATTAATTATGTTACGGTGAGTCAGTCATATGATCTAGAGAGAATATAATCTTAAAAAGAGCTAGCACATCATATATATTTTTATCAATCTTGACAAGACAATAGTGGAACATTATATTTCTAGAAATTTCCATGTGCAATTGTCCTCTAAACCTAGGATTACCATCACTAATCAAAAAACACAATCAAGGATTTTGCTTAATAAATAATTAATTAAGAGTGTCAACTGTCAAGAACCTAGACATTGCTTCCCATCTTTAAAAAAGCTATATATTGGTAACTTTAATCGTAATACCACTATAATAGTTATCTAAATCAAATTTGATGTCTCTTAACTATCTCATTTTATTGACACATCACTAATTGGAGTAAGTTAAGGGTGAATTTAAAGAAAATAATAATAAATACTTTCTTAAATTTTGAACAATAAAATTTGTCAAAGCGATTGATATTTTGAAATGAAGTCAATTTGATTGCACGTTTACGTAGTTTGTCAAAACAATGATACCAAGATTCGTAGTATATGTTTGAATTTATTCATTTTTGAAGGAATGTGTCTAAAACCCTTTAATCATTTGAGATAGTGGTGTACTACCATAACTTTATAGTATAACTATTTGTAAAATGTTTCCAGCTTTGATCACATAATTAAACTTGCACTTGGCTTCTGCATCTGCATAGATAAGATTCTTTCACATTTAACTAAAATTTAGATTTGAGCCTCGTGATAAACTTGGTGGATGCAGATGGGCACAAAAGGGGGTAGAATTGAACTCCTTCCAATAAAAAAATATACTACGTAATTAAATAGGGAAAAAGTAATATTTTTTTTGCACCTTCTTATAATAACTTATTTTTTAATTTTAGACTTGAGCATTGTTGGTAGGTATGCGACACATCATCCTTTAGTGGTCGTTATTTGCGCAAATAGTTTTTATGAGTTGAACTAGTGAGTTCAAACAACCCATGTTACCTTTCTAAAAAAAGTTGCCATTTTAGGTACCAGGCCAGCTGAGTGGCACGATTGAGGAACCAAACATTTCTCAAATAACCAACTTGTGCCTACTTTCACTATATATGGTCCACTAACACATTCAATGCCAAACCATGATAATTATACCAAAGAATCTCCTTTAAATATATATTGTTTTGCAACCTAAATTTCTGGTTATTATTCTAATGACAGATGAATTTTTACAAGAAACTGGTTTGTTTTAAGTAAATAAAAGTACGTTTTCGCTAATAATTTAAGATTTTATATGAGATGATCACACACTTCAATATGATATCAGATCAAGAAGTGGTTTGGATTCAAAAAGATTTTTTATGCTTTTGACATATTAAAAAAAGAAGGAAAACAACATAAAGCACACTATTATTGATTATTTAAAAAAAAAAAATTTTTTATGGATTTTTAGGCCATTGATAAGTCATATTTACATCCATTAGTCCAACCAAATGTCCCAACAAAAAAAGCCAAAATAACATAAAATCTGCTGTATCTGTAACCCCGTCTAATTTGAGTATTCTTGCATAAAAGTAGAGTTTACTCTAAACGCCTCATCTTCACTTCCCAAATCCACTCTCTCATGCAAAATGCTCCCATCGGCAATCATCAGGATCTCCAGTTTCGCCGTCTTCTTCTATGGATTTGCTTCCACCTTATTCCTCTTCTTATTCATCCGATTCAACTATTGATGGTTTGACAATTTTTGACAAATCTCTCAAAATGCTTTTGATGATGACAACATGAACTAGGTTCACATACGAACCAAGTTTTCAAAAGTAAAGAGGCGGAAAGAAGTTCACTTAGTTAGATATAAAAAAGGAAAAGTTTGTTCCTAATAACAATTCAAATTAAAGAAAGAAAATAATAAAAGCAGATGAGTCCAACAAAAATAAGGAAAAAGGCAAACAAATTCTATAAGGAAAAAGATTAGTATTCGAGGAAAAACTAATTCCTTTCCTATTAGAAATTGGTCAAGCTCAAATCAATCTTTATAAAAGGACAAGGCTGAAGAAAGAGAGAGGCATCTTTGCCAATTCACAAATCAAGAGAATTATTCTGAAGGAGGGCCGAACAATTCAAAGAGATCTACAAAGTGGAAGAAAGAAGTACTAGAGTTAGGATTTCTTTCTAGGTTTTAGAGTCGCATTGATTCATCGTCGAATTAGTGTTTAGGAGTTGTTCTTGGAGAGAGTTGAAGAAAATTGTAACAAGAAGCAAGTTTGACTTCTTGTAGAGTAGAGTCTTCGATTATAGTTAATCGATAAAGGGTAGAAGCATTAGAGTTAATTCTTTGATTATTGAGTTGCAATCTTGAATTGTTCTCGAAGTTAACAAAACAGTGGTGTTGTTTTTCCCTTACTTGAGGGAGGAAGGTTTCCACGATAAATCTGTGTTATTGTGGTTGTTTCAGTAAACATACAAAAACCTAGCTCTTAAATAGAGGGTAAGGCTTCTTCAATTGGTATCAGAGTAGATCGTTTTGTTAAAAGACTCACATCTTGAAACTGATCAATGGTTGCACCACCTACACCACAAGAAGGCGCTTCTCAAACTCGACCATCACTATTCAATAGAAAGTACTATGGATGGTGGAAAAACCACATGATGAATCACCTAATAGGTGAAAATCCTGATCTCTAGGGGCTGTCTTGGATGGGCCTACTATACCCATGAAAGGAATGAGATGCTGCTGATACTCTTGCAATCCAAAACAATGCTAAGGCTAAATTTCTTTTGATATGAGGGATAGGTCTTGATGAATACAATCAAATCTCATCATGTTAGGATGCGAAATCAATATGGGAAACTCTACAGATCGCTCATGAAGGGACAACTCAGGTAAAGAAATCTAAAATTGACAATATGAACAAACAATATGAACTATTTCTAATGACAAAAGGTGAAACAATTCAAGATATGTATACCAGGTTCATTGCAATTATCAATGAGATCTACTCATTAAGGGAGGTGATTCCTAATGGAAAGCCTGTCAGAAAACTTCTAAGTGTTTTACTAGAGTCCCGTGAGAGCAAAGTAGAAGCTATCAGTGAAGCACGTGACTTAGATAAGCTAGATATGGATGAACTAATTAGAAATCTTATGACTTATGAACTCAAGAAAAATCAAAAAAAGGAAATTGGAGGAAAGAATAAAGATAACAACCTGGTTCTCAAGGCTACAACACAAGAAGATTTTAAGGATGAGAACATCTCATTGATGACCAAACGATTCTATAGAATGCTAAAAAAGGGACATGTATTTTAGAGGAAGAACTTCCTGAAATCAGCTGAGAAGGATCAAAAGGAATAGGTATGTCACAAATGTGGGAGTCCAGATCACTTTATCAAATTCTTCCCATTATGGGCCCTGGAGCACAAGAGAAACAATCAAGAGAAAGAAAAAGAAATAGAGAATAATAAGTATATTCCCAAAAATAGACGGTTGGGCAATCAAGAAGTCATGTCTCCGTAAAAAGGGTCTTTGCCACTTTGGGCAATCAATTTGAGGAAGAATCTGAAGACGATGGATGCAAAAATAAGTCATTATTGGCAATTGAGGAAACAAACAAGTACAACTTTCTTGCACTAGTCACTTTAACAGAAGAAGAAGAAAGAAACACTTGTCAATCCCAAGCATCTTGGCACTAATGGCTGGAATTGATTCTTAGGAAGATGAAGATGATGACAAGCAGTCCATGGTAAGTTTTCATCACATTAGAGAAAATCTTCATTCATATTCCAAAAGAAAATTAGAATCCCTATTGAACACTATTATGGATGCATACTAGTCAATCAACTTTACAAAGGAGCAAATGATGGATGATTATGCTTCTCTAAGAGAAAAAAATGATAATCTAGAGAAAAATAATCACCATCTTCAAAATTAAATGAAAGAACTAAGCAATAACCAATAGTCAATGACTAAAGAGAATGAAGCTCTTCACAAAGAACTTCGTAACACCAAAATGGAAGCAGAGCATAATATGAGATGGACAAGATCCTCCATCATGCTTGATAGCATCCAAAAGGGTCAGTCCTCTACTAGACATGAAATAGGATTTAGCTAGAAGTCTGCTGAAATTACAAATTCTAACCAAGATTGTTTATGTTATCACCGTAGACTAACAAGACATAAGAGCAATGAATGTCCTAAAAATTTAAAAGCACATGAAAACAATCTAAGGTTTCTCAAAAAACCATGTGATGAAAGAATAACGAAATCGGTTCCAAAACCTAAAACCTTGTCAAAATGGGCAAAGATAAACTTATTTCATGCTTTCTCTAATAAATAGGGACCCAAGTGGATCTGGGTACCCAAAGCTTACCCTTGAATTTTTAATGCAGGAACCCGTGAGAGGAGAGATAAAGTCATGGTACCTACACAGTGCATGCTCTAGACACATGACCGGGGATAAGAGAAACTTCCTCTCACTAAGTAACTACAAGGGCAGAAACGTATTGTTTGGAAACAAAAAAAAATGGTGAAATTCAGGGAATCGGAAAATTTGGGACCAATCACACTCAAGCAATAGATAATGTGTATTATGTGATCAAAGGGTATGTGAAAGGGTTACAACACAATCTTCTAAGTATATCACTAATATGCGATAAAGGAAACAATGTGTTATTTACCTCAAATGAATGTAGAGTGTTCAATCCAATCTCAGGGAAACTGATTCTTCGTGGAAAAAGGCATAAAAATGTGTACAAAGCTGACATCATGAGTCCTTCAGAAAACATGCTAGAATGCCTTAGTGCCATTACTGACAGTTCTCATCGGTGGCATAAGAGGCTGGGACACATAAGTTTCCCAACTATAAACAAGCTTATATCAGGAGACCTAGTCAAGGTCTTGCCCACTAAGAGATTCAACATGGGTTAAGTTTGCAGAGCATGTGCTTAAGAAAAACATGTGAAGTCCTCATTCAAGCCAAAAGGCATGGTAAGTACAACCAAGCATTTAGAACTACTTCATATGGATTTATGTGGGCCAATGCGTGTATAAAGCAGAGGAGGGAAAATATACATTTTTGTAATAGTGGATGACTACTCTAGATTCACCTGGACCATATTTCTTGCAACAAAAGCTGGGACATTTGAAATGTTTGAAATATTTGTGAAACTGGTTCATAGGAAGTTTAAAAGTGAATTCACTAGCATCCGTTCAAATCATGGATCAGAATTTGAAAATGTAAAGTTCTTAAATTTTGTGCCAACAATAGGGTTGATCATAACTTCTCTGCACCAAGAACTCCACAACAAAATGGTGTAGTTGAACGCAAAAATAGATATCAAGTAATCTTCCAAACTCTTACTGGGCTGAGGTAGTAAACACTTCGTGTTACCTTATCAACAAATATACGATCAATCAGTGCTAAATAAGGATCCTTATGAACTTTTAAAAGTAAGAAAGCCCAACTTAGCACACCTCGGAGTATTTGGGTATGTCTGTTATGTGCACAACAACGGAAGGACGCAATAGGAAAATATGATGCTAAAAGCGATGAAAGAATCTTTCTTGAATACTCATCATAAAGCAAAGCCTATAAAGTGTTTGAAAAACAGGAAAATTCGTGTAGAGGGAAGTGTTCACATCATCTTTGATGAACAAAATAACTCGATCAAAATGGACTAGGAAGATGATCAACATAATATAGGCATGAAAAAACCACAACATCCTGAAGAAATCAAGTCTGATGATGACTCTCCAGATGAACCTGCTTCTGACTCAGATCCAAATTCTCATGAAGTAGAAGAGACAACTGATGAAGAAAGTCCCGTGGAACCTGGTCCATCCCCCACAGAAGGTGTGCCCCAGATTTAGTCAAGCAATTGGAAACACCAGAGCTCTCATCCAACGCATAACATTCTCACTTATTTGGATTTAGGGATTCATACCAGATCAAAACTAAGGAATATGTGTGCATTTCCAGCTTATGTTTCCTTAGTTGAACCCAAAAACATCATAGAAGCCCTTATTAATCTAGATTGGATTATCTCCATGCAAGAAGAATTCATTCAATTTGAATGCAGCAAGGTTTGGAACTTGGTCCCTCGTCCTCATGGTAGAACCGTTATAGGAACTAGATGGGTATTCAGAAACAAGTTTGATGATCAAGGACAAGTCACACGCAATAAAGCCAAATTGATTGCTAAGGGATAAAATCAGGAAGAAGGGATATATTATGATGAAACATTTACCCCGGTAGCAAGAATGGAAGCAATCTGGATGTTGATCGCTTTTTCAGCTCATATGGAGTTCAAACTCTACCAGATGGACGTCAAAAGTGCCATTCTAAATGGGTTTCTTTAAGAAGAGGTCTATGTTAAACAACCTCCAGGCTTTGAAAGTCTGAATTACCCTGATTCCATATACAAGCTAGACAAAGAACTATACGGTTTGAAACAAGTACCAAGAGCATGGTATGATAGACTATCAAACTTCCTTCTTACGCATAGGTACTCAAGAGGCAAGATTGATAACACACTTTTTCTTTGAAAAAAAGGTAAAGACATACTCATAGTTCAAGTGTATATAGATGACATTATATTTGGAGGAACTAATGTAGACCTCGAGGTTGAATTTGCATAACTAATGACTAGTGAATTTGAAAATGAGTATGATAAGAGAACTCAACTTCTTCCTAGGACTTCAGATCAACCAGTCTCCCTCTGGCACTTCAATTCATCAGCAAAAATACATCAAAGAACTGCTCAAGAAGTGTGAGATGCATGAAACTAAAACAAATGATACCCCAATTGGCATGACAACCAAGATTGAAAAAGATAAACCTAGTTCCCCAGTAAATGATACAAAGTATAGATGAATGATCAGATCATTTCTATACTTAACTGCTAGCAGACTTGATATTTTGTTCAACTTTGGTATATGTTCCCACTTCTAATCTGCCCGAAGGAATCACTGTGAAAAGAATTCTGAGGTATCTTAAAGGAACTATGAACCTGGTACTCTGGTACCCAACATAAGAATCATTCGATTTGGTAGGATTCAGTGATGTAGACTACGCTGGATACTTGGTAGATAGAAAGAGTACGTATGGCATGGCTCACTTTTTAGGACCATTCTTAGTGTCTTGGGATACAAGGAAGCAGAATTTTGTTGCCCTATCTACTACTGAAGCTGAATATGTCGCAACTGCCTCATGTTGTGCCCAACTCTTATGGATAAAGTAGCAGCTTGAAGATTTTGGCATCAAAGTAGGTTGTATGCCTTTTAGATGCGACAACACAAGTGTTGTGAACATGGTCAAGAACCCGGTCCAACACAAACGAACAAAGCACATAGATGTATGCCACCACTTTCTCAATGACAATGTGGAAAAATGACTTATCATCATGACCTTTTGTAGGACTGAGGACCAGGTTGCTGACATCTTTATCAAAGCACTTGGATGAGAACAATTTCACTACATAAAAAATGATTATTAGCGGCAATTAATTCTTAATTGCCGCTAAATATATGTAGTTTTAGCGGCAATTAGCACTCTTTGTATATGTCCCTAAAGCCTTTAGTGACATTGGTTCTAATGGCACTTAACTAATGCCGGTAAATACTTTAGCACTCTTTATTAATGTTAATATTTATTGCCGCTAAAAGTTATTTTTCTCGTAGTGTTTCAACGAAATCGACTGGCCCTAGGGATGGTGTATCAAGAATAAGTTTTTCTTAATAAAGGGTTTTAAGTATGATCTCTGCACATAATTTTAACTAACTCATCTTGGTACCTTATTACAGGTATACACCTAAAATGGGAAAGCTCATCAATCATGTGTAATGATATTACCCTTAGTTTCCTATACTGTGGTGCGAAGGTGCTCTCATGTCAATGACATGTTTCCGTCTTAACAGGTATGCACTGATCCTCATTTTATTCAACTAAACATCACATCCATGCATATGATTTTGTATTAAAAGAATCTTGTGAACCTAGTCTATCCAAATCAACCCACCTTAAACCTGGCATTTAAGTGGGAAAATCCATCATAAATGATCCACACTTCTCATGTAAGAAAACTCAACTGTCTCTCAAAATTTTCCCATCATATGTCTTGTAACACTCCAGAAATTAGTAGGCTAAACTAGAGCTCAATGTGAGGGTTAGAGTCTTGGATGTAAGTCCCCGTACTTAAAAATATTGGGTTTCATGTTAGAACATCAAGGTACGACCCCCAAGGAGAAACCATGGGTCTTTGAGGAGGACCGCTAAGAAGCTACCCTGACAGTGACCAACGGAAGGGACATACGCCCTGTTGGTCAGTCCACGCCCGTAGGTGAGGGGTCGTAGGTCAAGGCCCTGAAACCAAGTCTCTAAACCCCAACCCACACTTCGTGGGTCCAACCACGGTCCGTCAGTGAGGGTCGTGGATAGGGCCTTGAAACTGGTTTTTGGTGGTTACGTTTAGGGGTACTTTAGGGTTTTCCGGTTTTAATTAATATTAAGTGGTGTCATTTTAGCCTAATTTAGACCAACTATATAAGTATTTTAGACCACTAAATTAAGTCATTCACCTCATTATTTCTAAAACCTAAAACTATTCCCAAAACTTCATCCTCTCCAAATATTCTCTCTCTAGAACTTCAAGGAAGAAGAAGAAGGAAGTTGAAGCTAGGGTTCAAGGATCAAGGTTTTCTACTCAAATTGATTGGGTTTCATTGCTAAGGTATGGTAGCTCTTCATCCATGAAGTCCCGTCAAAACCCCAATTTTAAAGATAAAAATCCCCAAAAGTTAGGGTTTGATTCAAAAGTCATGGGTTCCTTTCAAAAACGATTCTAATAGTTGAATTATGTTATTATAAGAATTAATTGATGATTTCCTATGAGTTTCATGTTGTATCCCCAAGAACCCATGAAATCCCCATATTTCTCAAAGTTGATGATATGATGTGGGTCTTTATTGGTGAAAGGTGAATTGTATGAATTGATGTATGTGGTGATAGATTCACATGAAATTATGATTAAATCCATGTATAATGCTTGAATTCTAGATGTGTTGATTTAAAGTAGGTTTTAACCTCAAGGAGATAAAGTAGGAGATTATGTATTTTCTATAATATCTATGCAATTGTCTTAATGATGCTTTGAGACTGAAGTGTTAATGAATAGGTTGTTGTTGTGAGCTGATTGAAAGGTTGTTCTCACATGGTAAAGGTTCTAAGGTTGAAGGGCTTTATCTCACCTAATTAGACCAAAGGCTAAAGAGCCTTCATAACTAGAACATGGATGGTGATAGTTGCTCACGCATGATCTAAAAGAGTTATTCTAGTGAATTAACTTGGATTGATTGTCAAGGACATCTTTCCATGAAACTTGAGTTAAGTAGGACTTAATAACTATCTTGTGGGATTTAGGCCTAGCACTGAGTGGATATTGAAATGAGATGGAGGCTCACACATAGTGAGTCTGGGCTTCTGGAATGGGAACTCTCACCTAGTAGAGTTCGGGTTTTCCCAACACATGTCTCATGAGATGAAATCCTTCACCAAATGGAGTCTGGGTTTCTAGTAGCAATCTCCGTATCCCATAACTACGTACCCCGTAGGATTTTTAACTAGTGGATCCAACTAAGCTAACAAACCGGTTCTACCTTAGGCAAGTAGACGAAGCATTTTCGGTGTGGGTAACATCGGAAGGGATCATGTTATAGCTCACATGGTCTCATGTCGGTTAAGGCTATATCCCAACTACAACAAGATTAATAATGAACTAAGACATGCTTGAACAAGCTTCTCATAGAGTTCAAACATAATGAACTAAGACATGCTTGAAGAATCATCTCTTAGAGTTCAAAATTAATGAAATAAGATCTGCTTGAAGAAGCATCTCATAGAGTTCAAACATAATGAGCTAAGATATGCTTGAAGAAGCATCTCATAGAGTTCAAAATAATATTAAAGTAAGATGTACTTAAAGAAGTATCTCGAAGTGTTCAATGTAGAGAGGAACTAGGATGTGCTTGAGAAGTACCTCATAGTGTTCAAGAGTTTCAAAAGGTGACGAACAAGAGTGATGGCCTATAGTTGTTTAGTTAGCATGGGTGAGATTTATGGGGTCTCATTCATGCCTTTCACAAGTATGCTTTTAGGTTATTCATGAAGTGTTTCTCTTGTGTTATGATGAGCTTTGTATTAACTTTGTTTATGAGTTCAAAGGTTTAAATGATGATGATGACTGATATTGCTTATGTTTTATGACTTATGGGTTTCTAACCTCTTATGCTTGTTAAACTTGGTAAATTGCATGCCTTCAAATGAAATGATCCTTTTAGCACGTTTTAAAGGTTTTTATGCATGGCAATCATGCTTAGTGCATTTTTATACTAATGCCTACTTTTCCTACATTTTCCCTTTAAGTGTAGGGTCTGGTTCTCAAGGTGATCATTCTAGTGGCTAAAGCTTGAACTTTTGTATCTTCCTAGCTTGTTGGTGAGTCTTCATGGTTCGAGGACTACTTTTTCATATGTTGTAGTTCCTTTCATGTATTTCCTTTGGGCTAGTCCGTATTTCAATCAAGATTGTAATAGATGGCTACATTGAGACAAGTCTAGACTTCCACTTTCTTTTATGAAAAACTTTTTAAGACTTGAAATGTGTTTTAATCTTTACTGTTCTAAGTACTTTATGTAATGATATGCTAAGTGGCTTGTATGGAATCTTTCTGGAACTATACACCATGTTACATCTAGGGGGTACCCTGGGTCGTGACATATCTAAAAATTATCATTACTTCCCCACTCAAAACAATCCTTAACATTCGTCTCTCACAAACTAACCCCCCTCCCAAAAAAAAACCCCTCTCAAACCCAGAAAACTCTAACCAAGTCTACACCACTAAACCTAGTTGCCTACTCCGACGATGAGGACTCCGCCATACAGAAAAAAGAATTTATACCCGAGTCACCCTGGGCATTATCTTAGGGGGAAGGTGTCTCCTCCACCACACCATCATCACCGCCTCTAAAATCCCCTTCTCACTGATCACCTTCTCCAATTCAGACCTCCTTACCTCTACTACCATATGCCTCCGATGACCCTTTTACCCCTTCACCATATTCACCACTTATCGAAAATCGTAACCCTAAACCTAACCCCTAAATGTCCATATCTTCACAATGATTGGATCCACCACCATCCAATCCTACCCCTACACCCACACAAATCGCGACTTCCTCAAACTTGGACATCGATGATACTCCCCTTAGTCAACTCTGTCGAACTGGTCCTCGGAGACCAAACAAGCATATTGCCACTAAGAGGACAAGTATCTGGATCCCCTTCACATGAAGCGTGAGTCAAACACAATATAATAAGGTAACCAAGTCAAGTAAGAAATGTCATCATATTGGTAAGTCTTCGGTTCTCCCTCCTCCGTCTACTATTGTACTTGACTTTGACCCTGATGAGGCACCTGATGAATGTGTTCACTCTGAGTCATCTCTCCCACCATAAAAAAATAGTAAGAATTTGGCCAAATACTTGGCAATAGGAAATGAAATATATTTTGGATCTAAGGCGATTTTAAGGGGTAGAACTTTTCATCCCGAAGTTAGAACGTTAGATGTAGTTAACAAGGTTCTTGATCTATTATACTTTCAAGGGTGGGTGGATCTGTTTCTTGACAGTAGGTTGATGGTTTATGAGAATGAAGTGGTGGAATTCTATGCGATCCTAATGTGTTGGAAGACAATGTTGCCACCTCATCTGTTAATGGGGTAGAAGTGGTGTTTGATGCAGTTCGTCTTGGGGAAATTTTTCACATACCCACTGCAGGGTTATCAGAGTATGTGTGTTCAAAAGATGATAACTACATACTAATTCAAAATATTCTTAGGGGAGGGTCACTACTAAGCCTAGGAAGGTTCTTAAGGGTAAAATGGCACCGTTTCATAAGTTGATGTATGAGCTAGTGCATAAAGGGGTGTTGCCTAGAGGGGAGAGGAGACATAAGAAATCCTTAAAAGATATAGAGATTGCGAATGCATTGGAGAACAAGGACCCTATAGACTGGCCCATTCTCATGATTAAGCATATGGCATGGGGTGTAGATTCTAAACCAGGTCCTCACTAGTTAGCTTATGGGAACCTTCTCACCATAATGTTTAAGGTATTTAATGTTCCTTTGGGTGAAGGTAGGACATTGGATAGGAATATATGTTTACCAGATCCACACTTGTTGACTGCAGACTCCTTGATGAGAATGACCAGGTTCATACTGCTCCTCCACGAGCTACTTGCCCTGTCACAAGTCTTTTAAATGATTTACATGCTTCCAGGGGACAAAATGATGTTCTTCGTGCTGAAATTGAGACCTAACGCACTGATCTGGATGTGTCATAGGGGAAGTTACTCGATTGAAGGACTAGTTTCTGGAGCAACAACTAGAAAGTAATGCTCGAGTGGATCGTGTTCTGCAGCTCATTGCCTTATCTCAAACTCTCCAAAACCCCCTTCTATCCACCCTTAAAGCATCGTTCCAATTATTTTTGATTCTTTTAAGACAATTTCATATATTATTGTGTCTTGTGTCTGTTAGATTATTTGGTGGAGCTCTATGAGCTTAAAAACTAGTCCATATTGATTTGCTTGATTACTTGTTTTTGCCTTGTGATGCTCTTTTGTTTCTTATTTGGATGGCTAATATCCTTAGATCTACATTGTTATCTTCTTGTCCTGTCTAGGTGTTGCCTTTATAGTCTCCAAGTTGTTATTATTTTACAGTTCTTATGCTTTACCCTTCTTTTTGACATGTCAAAAGGGGGAAATTGTTGTTTTGCTTTCTTGCTGACCTAGGTACAGAAAATGGAATATATTTTTCATCACGAAAAAGGAAGAAATTGATGGTTTGGCAAATTTTGGCAAATCTCTCAAAATGCTTTTAATGATGACAACATGAACCAGGTTCACATAACACGTACCAAATTTTCAAAAGTAAAGAGGTGGGAAGAAGTTCACTTAGTCAGATATAAAAAAGAAAAAGTTTGTTTCTAACAACAATTCAAGTTAAAGAAGAAAAATAATAAAAGCAGATGAGTAAAATGCAAATAAGGAAAAAGGCAAACAAATTCTATAAGAAAAAGAATTAGTATTCGAGGAAAAACGAATTTCTTTCCTTCTAGAAATCGGTCAAGCTCAAATCAATCTCTATAAAAGTACAAGGCTAAAGAAAGAGAGAGTCGTCATCGCCAATTCACAAATCAAGAGAGTTATTCTGAGCGAGGGCTGAACTATCCAAAGAGATCTATAAAGCAGAAGAAAGAAGTACTAGAGTTGGGATTTCTTTATGGATTTTCGAGTCGCATTGATTCATCGTCGAATCAGTGTTTAGGAGTTGTACTAAGAGAAAGTTTGAGAAAATTGTAACAAGAAGCAAGTTTGACTTCTTGGAGAGTAAAATCTTTGATTATAGTCAATAAACAAAGGGTAGAAGCATTAGATTTAATTCTTTTATTATCGAGTTGTAATCTTGAATTGTTCTTAAAATTAATAAAATTGTGGAGTGGTTTTTCCCTTCCTTGAGGTTGGAAGGTTTCCACGATAAATCTGTATTATTGTGGTTTTTTCAGTAAACATACAAGAACCTAGTTTTTAAATAGAGGGTAAGATTTCTTCACAGCTCACACAAGAGCACTAACTGCTTGAAGATATATTTCTCTACTTTTTGTATTTCTCAATTTTTTTTCCTTTTCTAAATCATTGGTTTTCATTTATAGTAGGTCAGGATTTTTCCACTATTTTGACTTGATGGAAGTAGCCGTCTGGAGTTTGCAGTTTAACCAATGGTATGTATTCCTTTTTTAATTTCCTTCTTTTATTCTGTCTCTAAGATAGTGAACTTTACTTCCTCATCTATCCTTTGACTTGCCATGATATGCTTGTAATATGTTTTTACCTTTGTGCTTCAATGATCATGACGTACTCCTAATTGTTTGGTCAAAATTTTTGTATCTTAACATAGATAAGTAAAAACTCTATGAATGCAACTATAATAACCCTTAAAATGTATATGCTTGTCTTAATATGTTTTGTTGTCACTTTCATTTTTGTATATCAAAGTTGTTTGCTTATTATGTCTCTTCATGTGATTTTATTTGCTTTGTTCTTATCCTTATGGTTGGTATATGCATTTTTTTGTGTTAAAAAATCTTTCCTCACATAATTGGTAGTTCTCCAAAGCATTTTTACTCGTAAGTTTCTTTTTTATTTTATTGCTAGATTTGCAAGTTAGTCTGTCATTTGATTGTCTTTCTTGAATATATGGCTTATTTGTACATTTTTCTTTTTCATATGCACTGCTATCTCTTTCATAATTTTTGAATTATATTTTTCGCAGTCAAATAATTTGTTTCTACTATTATTTCTTTAAAGATTTTCTAATTGTCCGTGTCTTTGCTTCAATGTTTGTTGCAACCCTTATTGCTATGGATTTTCCTCGCTAGTTTCATCTGTGTTGTATTTCATTATTCCTTTGTGAGAAAATTTTCAGTACACCAAGTGGTGATATATCTTTTATTTTTATGAATTCAAAATTTTCACCATCGCCTTCGGGTCACTTCAAAAGTATCTAATCCGAGAAAATCTTACTTTTATAATAAGTTGAATGATTTTCTGAATCTAGTAAATCATTTTCTTAAATGAGATCATGCTTTCATATTTGATATTATTTCTTTTGTTTCATAGCTCCTAAGCATTGCTAGAATGAACCTATGCATTTTGCAACTTTCTTGATGCTTACCGGTCAAGTCTTAATTGTTTGTACGAGATTTGTATTTTCAATGTTCAAACTTGCATAAGTAGCAAAATGCTTTCATATCCTAAATTCTATGGAGATTGTTAAAAATAAGTGTGACATTATTTTTTGATTATGTGTTTCACAACATCAACATCTAAAGACAACACTAATTCTCATCCTCTGTAAGGTTGTCATATGTGAAAATTGTTCCTTTTCGAACCTTCCATAGAAAGAAATTGATATTGAAGATAGACCTTACATTCATATCTTTTCCTTCTCAAAATATTCATTTTCCTCATACCTATGCCTCATCATCTCCCAAGCATGCTTTACAAAGAACTTACCACTGGCACATGTCATTCATCAAATTATATCATGCTCCCTATCTGTTAAGATAAGACTAACATTTTCAATAATATGATTAGTAGTTTTCTCAGATATAAACTATGGTAATTTGCTCCTGTCTCATTGGCTTCTATTATACGAAACTCTTTGTTATTATTTCCTCTTCTCCTGATTAACTTCTTCGACATAATATAATGCTCATTGTTTGATTCAATTATCATTTCAATTATCTATCATCAAATATTATGCTTTATCTTCTTCCTTATTATACTTTAATCAATCTTCTCCAAATATGAGATTCTCAATTTCCTTATGCCATTATAGGGTGCCATTTTTTACAATATATATTTCAATTTTATTCGTTGACATTTGTGAAAGTTCTAAAATTTCATCAAAACATTCAAAGAAGGCATCAACAACATTATGTCATGACAGAAATATAATCCCCCCTTCAGATTTGAGTAAACATAATTTATTCCAAGCAATCTAATAATTCCTTTTAACCCCGTCAATATATCCAAAAAAAATTGGCTAAAATTTTATAGATTTCATCAATCACCCTTTTAGGGGGATTCATTGTCGACATAAGATATATAGGCATGGATTGTACAAAATGAGTAATAATAGTATACCTTCCACCAAAGGAGACCATTTATTGTCATTTTTAATTAAGCCTACAAAATGATAGTTTTTTTTCTTTTCATAGAAAATAGAACAACCTAAGTATGTAAAAGATAAAGAATCTTGAGTCGCTCATATAATTTTTCTGATTCTCTGATAGTCAGCTGCTGAAACTTTCTCATGTAAGTAAACATAACTCTTAAATAGATTTATCACTTATCCAAATACATGTTTATATTTTTTATAAAATCTTCATCACCTTTTTGAGTGATATTAAGCCCTAAATATAAAAATATTGTGTCATTTGCATAACACAAAAGGTTTATGTTGTTGATTCACTTTGAAATTTTAAACTTTATGTAATTCATATTTTTATGTAGACTATTTAATTCTCTTTCTAAGAGTTTTGTTGTAATAATGAATACATTAGAGGATAAATGATTACCCTACTTTAGTCCTCTAGATGATCCAAAGAAATCAAAGGGTAGTCCATTGACTAGTATTGTATATTAGTTATTGGAGATTAATTTATATACTATATCCACCACTCTTTCTAAAAATTTAAATATCCTCATTACTGTAGTTATAAATACCATAAATCATAGAACAAGGTCAATGCAACATTTGAAAATTATAACATAAGCTTAAATCATAATCGTTTGAGAAAAAACATAGCTTGTTGAGAAAATCATAGTCTTTTATTAGATGTTTATTGATAAGTGACATAAACCATGTGAGCTGTAATATGGAGTCCGACGTACTACTCCCACACTGAAAAAAAGTATCCCATTTGTTAAGGTAAGGATAATGTTCTTAAGCTTAGGTGGATCCACTAGCCAATGCCTTTCTAAGACAGTCTTATGGTGGGACGTAGTTATGAGACAAGGAAATTGCTACTAAAGCACTCTGAATCTATTAATGGGTGAACTTCCATCCCAAAGTCCACTCAGTGGTAAGTAAACTCTTAACAAAAATAAGCATAATCATATCATATCATAATTCTTGGAATGGTAAGAATCTAGTAATACAAATCCAATCATAAACTTCATAGAATAGCTCTTTTCAAAAACATGATTTCATAAAATATTTATACAAACATTTATCTAAAGCATCAATATCTTGATAACCTTTTCATAATGAGAATACTTCAATTTGAAACAACATTTTCATAAAACATGTTTATACTTTATCTAAAAGAATCTTTGATTCATAAATTACTCAATTAATAAAGCATGCATAATCTCAAATTATAGTACATAATCATAAAGTAGTTGTCACACCCTGAGCCTACACCATGAACGTGTCCAATACTCGAGAACTATTATTGGCCCCAAGCGAACCCTTGGTCTGGCTTAACTCTCAGCGGAAGACTTACTCAACATAAGACATACTCAAATATAAAGTTTTAACTCAAATGTCTCAAATACTTAACTTAGAACATTTAAAATTATTCAAACTGGCCACAAGGGCAACTCAAGTCTAGAACATTAATAATAGAAAATGAAACACACTTCTCAACTACTACTGTCTAGGAAGCCTCTAATACAATGATGAATGTTGGGATAAGACCCTCGGTCATCCTAACAAAACTAAAATAAATAGAAATAAATAAGGGATCCTCCAGAAGGAGACTCACCAAACAACTTTGGGACTGCAAGTGGTATCAATGAAACGCATGTTGATGACCTTGATCTCGTGTATCTGCATCATGAAATGATATAGGCGAAATGACATCAGTAGATTGAATGTACGATTATGTAAGGGGAACACATAATATAACATAAAAGCTTGAACTTGGATAGAAGGAAACATACTCACCTCAACTCTACTCAACTCATGGATACTCACTCAATACTGTATAAATACAACAACAAAGATGCAGTTTATATAAAGCATTTAAAATAGTAGATAACAACTCAATGTATTTAAAAATACAATAATAACTCAGTTTGTATGTAAAGATACAAAATAACTCAAATTGGGAGATTCTTTAACCGACAACCATCACTATGAGCTATGTGATGATACAACGTCTTGCCCACGCTACCAGAACTATCCTATACCTTGCCAGAGTATAAGACATTCTCAACTAAGTGAATCCACTAAGCTATGCTTAAAAAGCAATAATGAATCATCTAAAAAGTATGACACTTTCTACCCACATTGGCTACATGGTTTATGAAGACTTTAAGTTGTATGAACTCATCCCCATATCGTTGCTCAATACTGCTCCCAATAATATAACTTAGCTCATATATTTAAAAACATTTTCTCATCCTCAAACTTTGAGATTATTACTTAAAAGATATCTCTTAAAAGAGATAATACTCAAAACTCCTCATGAACTCATTTGGAAATCAGTGTTTCCTCTTATTTTAAATGTAAAAACATTTACTCTTGCGGATACTTAGTCCCTATATATTCAATTTGAAAAAGGAAACTCAACTCTCCTCATCCTCATACTCAAGTACTAAGGTCTTAAAAGAAGTTTTAAAAGATTGTAAAAGACTTCCCAAAATGACTCAAATGATCTCTCAAGACTTTACTCTTAACTCTACCTTGAATTTGAATTATGAATTCAAGAGTAATGATTCATGTTATGAAGGATCTCTCGATGTTTAGATGTAGTTTAGAGTATTTATAATCAGAAAGGAGTAAAGGTACACTTTAAAAGGACTAAGACCGAGCAAATGACAGAAAAAAGGTGGGGGCTGGTGACTCTGGCGCACTGCTGGCACGGGGAGCCAATCCCATAACTTCAGAGACTCATTCTTGGTGCACTATTGGCTCACCATACCAGACCTTCTTCCGCATCTAGGGCATACCACGCCAGCCTTTCCCCAGATCAATCCGACGAATTTTGATTCTCGTTTTTCTACTCTAATTCAACTAGAATAAATTGTTTTCCTCAATTTTTCCTTAGATTCTTTTACCCAATACAAGTAAATGAGAATATACTCACTTTACCTCAAGAACAACCCTCAAAGATCGAAATCCTCACATCAAGAATTCATCAAATTCTATAAGCAAAGCATGAAGAACAAAACCTTAAGAAAAACCATCGAGAATTCAAATAATTCAACCTCAAGAATGAAATTACGGATGTAATTTATATGGTTGGCATGTGGGTGAACGGACTAATACTATGAAAACTTACATACCTTAATTTGGTGAAATTCCTCGACAAATCTTAAAAATCTTGACGAACACCTTGAACCTCTCATCTTGAACTTCTCTCAGAACCCTAAGCGTAATTTAGAGTTGTAAAAACTGAACCAAATCAGTTTAGAACCCTAAAATATTACTAAAAATGTTTAAAGCTGATAGGGTAAGGAAAAGACCAATATACCCCTCATTAATTAGGGTGAATTTCCTTAATTGGACAGACTGAATTCAAATGGGTATATCTCCCCCATCTGAACTCAAAATTTAGCAAATTTGGTGGCATTGGAAAGAGGATTCCAAGACCTTTCATTTGATATCTTATGGGCCACCTAACACATCATGTACTGTGAGTTATGGTCGTTTGAAGTTGACCCAAAACTCACAACTTAAGCTTAACTTGAGCAAATCTCAAATTAGCTCTTTCCAAATTAGTTCTTTCTAAATTTAGCTCTTTATAATACCGAGGTGTTACAATATCTCCCCCTTGAGAATATTTGTCCTCGAATGAGATCACTCTAAGTAGGCTATGGGTGGCAATATCTAACACCCAACTCAAATACTCAACATGCAATTTAACACAACATTTCAGCTTAAAAAGTACCAAGAAAAGAATTAGTACCTTTGTTTGAGGCTTATCCGGAAGCAAAGAGATGTGGGTATATCTTTTTCATATCCTCCTCAGCCTCCTAATTAGCTTCCTTAACAAAGTGGTTCCTCTGTGAGACCTTAACTGATGCTACCTCATTGGTTCTCAACTTGCAATCCTGATGATCAAGTATCTCAACGGGAATCTCCTCATAAGATAGGTTGTCCTTAAAACCAACTAAGTTTCCCCTTCTTGCAAAACCTCATAACACCTTTCATGGGTGGAACCTTCAAATAAACCCAATCGTCCACCTCAAACTCCAAGTCTCTTCTCCTAACATCGATATAGGAATTCAGATGACTTTGCATTTTTTTCAACCTTTCTTGAATGACCTTCACTTTCTCCATAGCTTGTGAACCAAGTTTGGTCCTACCAACCCAGCTTCACAAACCTCAAACAATCCAATAGGAGATCTACACCTTCTCCCATAAAGAGCCTCATAAGGAGCCATCTGGATGCTACAGTGATAACTGTTGTTGTAAGCAGACTTAATAAGAGGTAAGTGATCATCCTAATTACCATTGAAATCAATTACACACGCCCTCAGCATGTCCTCTAAAGTTTGAATCGTACGTTCTGCTTCACCATCAGTCTGACGATGGAAAGCAGTACTCAAATTTACCTTCGAACCTAAACCTTTCTGGAAAGACTTCCAAAATTATGCGGTTAATTGTACACCTCTATCTGAAATGATGGACACCAAAACTCCATGAAGTCTAACTACCTCTTGAATATGAAACTTGGCATAATCTTCTGTGGAAATGGTAGTCTTTACCAGTAAAAAATGGGTTGATTTAGTCATTCGATCTACAATCACCTAAATTGAATCATGTTGCCTGCGAGACTGTGGCAAACCAGTAATGAAATCCATATTGATAATTTCCCATTTCCATTTTGGAATATCTATGTTCTGAGCCATACCACCGGGCCTCTGGTTCTCTACCTTGACATGTTGGCAATTCGAGCATTTAACAACGAACTCTGCAATACGCTTCTTCATACTACTCCACCAATAGACTTCTCTCATGTCACGACACATCTTTGTGGAACCAGGATGGATAGAGTGGCTGGAGCTATGAGTTTCCTTCATGATCCTCTCTTGCATTTTATCCACCCTTGGTATACATAATCTACCCTGATACCTTAATACACCATACCCCCCTTGTTCAAAACCCATCACTTTCTTCTTATGAACATTTGCCTTCAATTCAAGAAAAACAGGGTCTTGGTCCTATTTCTCTTTCACATCGGACACTAGCGATGATTCAACCACATTCATCACCACTACTCCTCCTTCATTGTAATCCATTAACTGGACTCCCAATCATGCAAGTCTGTGCACATATTTGGCTAACTTTTTCTTTCCTTCTTCAACATGGGAAGTACTACCCATAGAAAACCTGCTCAAGGTATCAGCAACAACATTAACCTTACCTGGGTGATAGAGAATACTCATTCCATAATCCTTGTGTAACTCCAACCACCTTCTCTGTCTAAGATTAAGCTATTTTTTACTGAACACATACTGAAGACTCTTATGATCGGAGAACACATCAACATGAACACCATAGAGATAATGACACCATATTTTCAAAGTAAACGCTATAGCAGCCAAATCTAGATCATGGGTTGTGTAATTCCTCTTGTGAATCTTAAGCTGTCTGGAGGCATAAGCTATAACTTTGGCATTCTGCATCAATACACTACCCAGTCCAACTCTGGACGCATCACAATACATAACAAATCCTTGTGTATCCTCCGATAAGGTCAATACTGGGGTAGTAGTCAACCTAATTTTCAATTCCTGAAAGCTTTTATCACAAGCTTCATACCATTGAAACTTTGTTGTCTTCTGAGTTAACCTTGTCAACGGGGATGAAATAGATGAAAACTCCTTGACAAACCTTCTATAATAACCAACCAATCCCAAAAAACTTCTAATATCAGTTGGAGATATGGGTCTAGGCCAGTTCTGCACTGCCTGAATCTTCTGAGTGCCAATTCGAATCCCATCACCAGAAACAATGTGGACTAATAGCGCCACTAACTCAAGACAAAACTCACACTTGGAAAATTTGGCATACAAATATCTGTCTCTAAGAGTTTGAAGAACTACTCTAGGATGACTAGCATGATCCTCCTCATTCCTCGAATAAATCAGAATGCCATCAATGAAAATGATAACAAACATATCAAGATAAGGCTTAAACACTCTATTCATAAGGTCTATGAACGTTGCAGGAGCATTAGTCAAACCAAATGAGATGACTAGAAACTCATAATGACCATAATGGGTCTTGAAAGCTGTCTTTGGAATATCACTTTTTCTTACTCTCAACGATGATAGCCAAATCTGAGGTCTATCTTAAAAAAGCAAGTGGCACCCTGAAGCTGATCAAATAGATCATCAATTCTCGTAAGTGGATACTTATTCTTGATAGTAACCTTGTTCAATTGGCGGTAATCAATACACATCCTAAGAGAACCATCTTTCTTCCTCATAAGTAAGACCGGAGTGCCCCAAGGTGAAACACTTGGTCAAATGAAACCTTTATCAAGAAGTCTTTCAACTGCTCTTTTAACTCTTTCAACTCAGCTAGAGCCATCCTATATGGTGGAATAGAGATAGGACGACTATCAGGAAGAATATTTATAGCGAAGTCTATTTCTCTCTCAGGAGGGACTCCGGGAAGATCATTTAGAAAGACCTCTGGAAACTCACTCATAACTGGAACTGAGTGAATAGGTAGTGTCACAACACTAGAGTCATCAACTTAGACTAAGTGATAGATGCACCCCTTGGAAACTAGCTTTCTGGCCTAAAGGTATGAAATAAAACAACCCTTAGGCACTACTGAACTACTCCTCCACTCAATAACTATGTCATTAAGAAACTGGAACTTAACTATTTGAGTCCTACAATCAAGTGAGGTATAACAAGAATGAAATCAGTCCATACCTAGAATAACATCAAAGTTCACCATATCTAACTCAACCAAGTCAGCCATAGTGTCTTTGTGATTAACAAAAACTCTCTCATCTAGAATAGACTCACCAATAGGTGTGGAAACATTGAAGGGCTCAAGAAGTTATTCGGGAATAATATCGAACCTCATAGCAATATATGGAGTCACAAAAGATAGAGTTAAACGTGGATCTAGCAATGCATATACATCAAGAGTAAAGAATTTGATCATACCAGTGACAACATCAGGTGAATTCTCTTGCTCTTGGCGACTGGTAATAGCATACAAATGGTTTTCTCCTCCGCATGTCCCTGATATAGCTCCTCTAGGTACAACTTTGTCCGGGAGAGCCACTGAAGAAGATTGGGCCCTGTTTCCCCCCATTACCAATACCCTGCCTGTTCTTAGGGAACTTTCTCATGAAATCACCTGACCACACTTGAAGCAACCAGTGGAGCCATCACGACACACTCCAGGGTGGTTCCTACCACACTTAGCATATGCAGGAGTCCAATTACCTCCTTGGGCCACACTACCTTGAGATTGTGCAGGTCTAGATCTTAAGTTCTGAGAATTATGATTCTTGAATTCACCTCTGTTCTTTGGTGTAGGTGCACTAGCGAATTATGGAGCAGGTCCATTTGGCTTTTGTTGAAAGGATGACCGGTTCGTATTGCTCTCCTATTGCCAGGACTTATTACATGTTGTCTTGGCCTTCTT
>JAJOOF010022941.1:0-20922 GCA_029582545.1 Solanum lignicaule | reverse complement strand
AATGGCTTTCTTGAACTCTACTTTTAACTCTCTCTTGAATGTGAATTATGAATTCAAGAGTTATGGTTCACGATATGAAAGATCTCATGATGACAAAGTAGACTCATGAGTACATTCTCCTCATCCTCACATTCACTTGCTCGAGTCTTGAAACAAGTTACTAGAAGTTGTAGAAGACTCCACAAAAAGACTCAAAGGGACTTTCTTAGAATGTTCGAAAGAATTCTCAAAACTTAACTCTCAACTCTACCTTGAATTTTAATTATGAATTCAAGGTTATGATCATGTTAGGAATGATTTTAGGTGTTTAGAAGTAACTTAGAGTAGTTAGAATCGAAAAGGAGTGAAGGTGCACTTTAAACGAACTCAAACGGGGCAACCGACGACAAACTGGATAGGGCAGGCGACCCTGGCGCCCGCGCCACCCCCTAAACTTCAGAGGAGGGTTTGGGGCGCTCTGACTGGCGCATCACGCCAGGCCCCAACCCAGAAAATCGACGAATTTTCCTTGCTCGTTTTCTCACCCTAACTCGCCTAGAATCGAACAGTTTCTTCCCCAATCACTTAGAATTGATTACTTAACATAAGTACACTCTAATCTACTCAATACAACCCTTAAAACACTCACTTTGATCTCAAGAAATCATCAAGACACAACAAGATTTAGAATGAACTTCAAGAACACCTATTAAGAACTCATAAAGAACTCAAATCTTTCAACTTCAAGAATGAAATTTGCGCTGAAAATAACATGTTTGGCGTGTGGGTGAACAAACCCAACACTATGGAAGCTTACATACCTCTTAGGGATCAAACCCATGGTGAAAATCCGCTACAACACGCAAGAATCTCGACGAACGCTTGATCTTCTCCTCTTTTCTCCTCTTCTCTCTTCTTTTCTCTTCTTGAACTCTCAACTAAAACCCTAGGCTAATTTTAGGATTATAAAACTGAACCTAATAGGATTAGACCCTTAAAATATTACTAAAAACGAATTAAATCTGATTGGGCAAGGAAAAGACCAAAATACCCTTTACTATTTCCGGCTAACTTTCGTTAAATGGACAGCCTAACATCAAAAGGCCATATCTCACTCATCCGAACTCGAAACTTAGAAAACTTGGTGGCGTTGGAAAGATAATTCAAAGGTCTTTCCTACGGTATCTTGTAGCACACCTAACTCATCTTGAGCTATGAGTTATGGTCGTTTGAAGTTGACCCAAAACTCATACTTAGCTTAACTTGCAAAATTTCAGATATTGCTATTTCCAATTTAATTCTTTTTGGAACTCAAGGTACTACATCTAGTGACCTTAACACTTAAGAAATTTTAATTCCTCGGTAAAAATCTCACTCACTACAAATAAGGGTTCGAGTCTTAGTTTAAAAATTTTCTAGGGTGTTACATAAAGTCTGCGTACACTCTACCCTCCCTAGACCCCACTTTGTGGGATTCCATTGGGTATGTTGTTGGTTTAGTTCTTTTTGTCGTTAATCATCTTGTCTTGATAAAAGTACTCTTACATCCAACCAATGATGTTTTTAAATTTTGACACTATTACATCCGACTAGGCACAAAGATATAATTCTTCAGCTTTCCTCTTCTTTTTTTATTTTTTTTCTGTCCGCAAGAGGGGGCTTGAGACTTGTTTGATTTTACCCACAAACATAATTTTTGCTTGTGTCATTTCTGTCATTATCTAAAATATAAATTTTCTAAAGATTCTTCCTCTTGTCGACAAGGTTTGGCCAGCGATGTTTTTAAGTATGACCCTATACATCTGAATAGGCATACACCTAAAATTCCACTTTCCTTTCTTGTTTGCTGTTGGGAGGAGAGGGAGTGGGAGTTGGGACTAGTTTGGTTTGCCTACCAAGTATATTTTTGCTTGTCCATTGAAGTCATTATCTGAATATATATCTCCTAAAGATTCTTCTTTTGGCACCAAGGGTTTTTATGGTCATGATTAATTTCTAAATCTATTTCACAAGAATTTCTATGTAATAATCCACAGACCATTGTCGATTGTATTCGGAAAAAGGTATGCGATGACACTTGCCTTAGGCAAATTCACATTGGATGATTGGAATTGGATGCAATTTGGATTCCTAGGACCTAGAGTATCAAGAAAGGTGTTTTTTTGCGTGGTTAGCAACAAGGGATGTGATCTTGACAGCAGAAAATTTGAGAAAGAGGAGGATCATTGGTGTCAATTAGTGTTTTATGTGCAAAAACTCCGGTGAAGATGTAGACCATCTATTGTTGCTTTGTAAAGTGGAAAATCGGTTATGGTGGGTGGTTTTTAATGTGTTTGGAAAGCAATGGGTGATGACGGGCACAATGAAGGAGGTGTTGCGAAGTTGGACTCACTGGAGGGGGAAGAGAAGTCCAAGGGCATGGAGAGTGGCCCTTTTAGCAATAATGTGGGTTATTTGGAATGAGAGAAATAAGAGGGCTGAACCGCTGAAGTGCTGGAACAATTTTTTGTAAAATTGCAAAGTAGTCTATTGTGTCTAGTTTCTTTTGGTGTACTTATGAGGTCCCTATTGATATAGAGGATTGAATCATCTCTTTTGTTGAGAACCATAGGTGTAGGTCCTCTTCTTTTTGGTATACCGCTTGTATACAGGGATTCCCTCATTGTTAATAATATACTTTACCGTAATACCTCTAAAAGGGGCCAATTCAGGATTTAGTTTTTCGAGGCACCTTTTGGATTAAAGCTCAAAGGGTCAAAATCTTGAAGGCCCAAATGTCTTGAGGGGTTTAGAGTTATCAGACCAAAGCAGACAAGACAATACCTAGACAGATGGGCATGGATTGTGACAGTTGGTATCGGAGTTGGTACCTCCCCTAGTACGGTAGTGTGCATACCTAAGCATGGACGTTGAGCCCTTAAGGAGGGAGTACCACAGACTGTTGGTATAGTTGAACTCAAAAGAGGGTATGGTGTGACACCTTGAGGCAATTCTCACATTGAAATGGGAGGCGAAAATTAGGGGCCATATAGGGGTGAGTTCAGGATTCGATTGTCGGCGTGCTTTTCGAGTTAAAGCCCAAAGGGGCAAAACCGTAAGGTTCAAATGCCTTGAGGTGGCCTAAAAGAGTCATGTCAAAGGGGACAACACCTTGGTAGTTGGGCCTGGGCTGTGACATTCTATTTTAGCACATTGTGTTTATATTTTTCTGTTTGAATTTAAAAAATATGAAGGTTTGGTAACTTTTCAATAAGTTGACAATTTTTTCTTAGATATTTCTTTCAAATCCTACAGTCTGTGTGCATTGAGTATATCCTGAAGTCTATTACTTAAACCAATGAGCTCTAAAATCTATTTAATTTCTGTTGATGAAAAGATTTCATCACTACTTTGTCAATTAAATTTTTCTATGCATATTATTCTTTGGCATTTTTTGTGCATAAATGTTTTAATTCTAGACCATGGATACTAGATAGAGATGTAAGTTGTAACGCATAAAAATAAATAGGATCGATACCTAGTAAAGGGAAAGACAAGTTCTATAGAACTGTTGAGAAACCAACAATGTTACATGAGAATGAGTTTTGGGCCTAAAAGGTATAATGTAACCCAAAAATGAGTGTCATAGATATTCAGTTTTAAGATGGACTGTGACTACAGCCAAAATTAGACAGTATGAGAACATATCACATCATGAGAGGATTCAAGTAGCACACAAAATAAAATGATAGAAGATCGCCTGAGATGGTTTGTCCATGTCATATGCAGATCTTAAATGTACTCATTAGTTCATGTTACAATGTGATGATTGCATTTATTAGCAGGAATGAGGTGGACAGATTTTCTCAAAATTTCTACATTTTTGGATTTCATGTGAATGTAGCAAAGAAAGTACACAGTATTGGATTCATATAAAGCAGTATGAATCCATTACTTAGCCGTGTTGTTTCATTTACCTTAAGTCTGGCATTTGTCAGTGATATTTAAAGATTTGTATGTTAGTGTAATAATAAGTATGAGAATAAGAGAACCCTTAGTTTTAGAGAATACCTAATTCATCTTTAAGTCAAATTTTTGAGTATTTGAATGAAAAAAGCTTCAAATAGAGCCAAATATAGATATGGATGATTCATATAGACGAAGGCTCAAATAGAGCAGAATGGACATGGGTGATCATATAAACTATTTTGGAATTGAGGCATAGTTTTGTTACTGTTGCAACCTTTCCATTCTAGATATTTGTAGTGGTGCTGCTGGATTGTAGTTTTCCTTCTCCTACGCTACTCATTTTCCTTTGAAGTTGTTAGAAAATAGTTGGATTTTATTAAAGAAAAAGAAAATAGGAAACCCTAATGTTTTAAGAAGTGAAGAAATCGGATCACTATTTATGACAGGTAGATGAATGTTCTTATGTAGCACTAATAGTTTTTTTGGCTTATTCAAAGTTGTCAATGTGGTTTACAAATACGAAAAAGCTGATCACTGATGGTGAACCTACCTTGTCTTTGCCTCGATTTCCTCCTCCTTTGCTTTCCCCCCCTCTCTAATCTTTTAATTACATGGGGCTGTTTTATGTCCTTGTTATATTCCTGATGATGCCTCTTTACCTATTTGTTAAAGATACTTACAATGTAGAAAGTTTATGACCATGTGCATTACCTTTGTAGATCAAGTGCCATAATGTGATTATTCTCACTGCAACAAATGCTGTAGAGCTGGATCGGCAATGGGATTGTCTGATTGAATTGGCAAAATCTAATGGCATCCTGGAGCAGATGGATCCATTTGTATCAAAATGCTTTGCAACAACTCTTTCTGACGTGAGTTCTCAGGAACCCTTTCTTAGATTCTCTTTTTGCTTCTTTTTTAACTTTCCTTGTTGATGTGTGATATTGTGAACTAGAAGAGTCATTTCATTGGATATATCATTAGTATTCGTGAATCCTTTTTCAGCATGCACTAGTAAGTAGTAAGTGCCTTTCCAAGTTTTGTTTCTTCCACAGTATCCTTGTTAGGAAAAGGTGTTTGATGGCATCCCAGAGTGATCCAGAGGACTTCTGGCCCTTTTTATGGGGACTCTTCTCTCGGTGGTTTGGAAAATGATGGTGTTTAAGGTTTCCTGAGAAGTTGATAGTTATTCCCGACAAATTTTAGATTTATCTCTGAGGTCCTAGTTCTGAAAAGCAAATTGAAGTTTTCATGTCAGTTTTTCTTCATGAAGAGTGTACAAATCTCCAGTTACCTATATTCTTTTGAGTAAGTAATAAATTTTTGGGCAACAAATCATGCCCGTATACAAGCAGTATAGCAAAATAAAAAACCTACAAAAGAGATGATTTTCTACAAACAACATTGAATCTTCTGTACATAAAGGAACCTTATGGTGCACCAGAAAGAGATTAGAGATAAAACTACTTAACTACGGTTACGGGTTTCAAGAAAAAAGACTTACTCCTCAACTGAGCAAAAATCATTTCTATGCCTCAAAGCACTCCTATTTCTTCGGTACAAGCTTGCATGCTTTTCTCTTTCTTCTCCTTCGACCATAATTCCAGCTGAACATTACTTCTTTCACCGTGCTTAGCTCGGTGAAAATATACCAAACCATCTAGGATTCCCCACCATAGTCTCGATGCTGTTGGACAATGAATGAGGAGGTGGCCCATAGCTGACATCTTTGTCCAAACCCATGTACTTAAACACCAATTTACATAAGTAACTTTCCCTTCCTGAGATTCTTAGCCATCGAGATCATGCCTCTTGCTGCTAATTTAGTGTAGAAACATTCCTTTCTTGTTACCTTTGGTATATAAATCTATCTATATGGAAAGGTGACTACCTCCACAACCTCACCTCCATACATCTTGTCTATCCTGTGTTGTACTTCGTTTGTGGAGTAAATTAATGAGACTTTGGAAACCTAGCACCTCCCAATTTTGTAAGTTCTTTTTGAATCTCAAATCCCAAATGCTTCTCTATCTTGTAAAGCAAGAAGTGAAGAAAAGTTATTGATAAATCAGGTAAATAATCTTCAGTTCCTCACACAGTTGTATTCATTTAGTATTCTCTTCCTAAATGAACTAAAGGAATTAGAAGTGACTTCTCACATCAGAAAAAGGCACCACATTGCAGTGAACTTCAGATCCTTCTCCCACATACTTCTAATGTGTGCATACAAGGATAACCTTTTTACCTCTCACATGAACCTGGATAATATCCTCTGATTTAAGATATTTCAAAAGGTTTACGTCGGAAGTTTCATAAAACTCATGACAAATAGGTCAGGACAAGGAGCTGCAGAAATAATGAGAAAAGTTGTGGAGCTGCAAAAATTTTAGTGTCCAGGACCTGGATGATCTAATGATATCGTAGATATAAGAGAATATTTTGTGTTGGGCACCAATCTGATACCATCTGTCTCATGTACCTATGTAGAACTAATATTACCATATATGTAAAGCATTTGGAGGTTGGTAACTGAAAAAAAACAGCTTTCCCAGAAAGATTAATCCGAATTAAAAGTTTAATGCATTTATAAAGGCATAGAGAATATTATTTGATCATGGAAAGCACTTGCAGATCTTTGCTCATTGTAACAGTCACCTGGATACATCCATTTGGGGTTGGGGTGGGGTGGGGGTGTGTGCTATAAACAGAAAATGTGTGCCTGCTTAACTTTCACTTTACCTTTGTGCTGGTAACATTCTACACAAATAAATAGATGTAATGGAACCAGTTTACCTTTCTCAAAAATAATTAAATAGATGTAATGGAACCTGCTCTATATTTGGGTTCCATGCAATCATCATCAGATACCTGTGGTAACAATATAACTACTCGCTCATCAATATTATTTCTTGTATTTTACTTCCTGGATAACCTTCTAGAATAGTTGGGTGCAGTTCATTTATTCCGTTGTTTCCTTTTCTTCATTTTGAGTGAGTCATTATGATTAATCACTGTATTGGGTTTTTCTTTTCTCGTCCTCACTTCTTTTAGTTTTAAGTTTCACTTATAATATAATGTCAATACAAATGGTTATTTACTCTTTTCGTACTTTGTCCTATTGCAGGTTGAGGTTGCTCAACCTCTGTCAAAGCTTTGTGCTCAGTTTCCTGATCTTTACATTGGTAAATTAATTGTTTTCCCTGCTGCCCATCCAACCTTTTCCCTCCTTCCTGTTGTAACAACTTTTCCTGTTTTCTTGGATATGAAGGAGGTTATCGCGAATCAAGAGAAGGCCCTCTTATAATTACATTTGAAGGGAAGGTAAATAACCTCTTGCCAAAGATGTCACATAGTTTTGAAGCATGTTCTTTTATCAAGTTGAATGAATTTGTTGTGTTGCTGTAGGATCTATCAAGAATAGAAGCTGCTTCTCAGTCATTGTGCCAAAAATTTCACCCTGGTGCATTCTCCAAAATCAAGTGACCATCCTCGTTGCCCTGGTTGTTGCTCTTGGCTTGCATAGGCCTCTAAATTTTGGACTTACTAGTGCCAAAAAATAGATTAAAGGTACAATGAAGGAGAACGATGCTCGAGAAGAAGAAGATCAAAGAAAATTGGAGTAGCTTCAATTTCAGCTCAATTGCAACTCTTGATACAAATATTTAGTATTTCATACAGTTTAAGACACAATTCTTATTTGTACCTCTGGGATCAAACAGCCTTTCTGTTACAGAGACTCTTATATTCTGTACTAGTAGTTTATCATCTGCAATTTACTTGATTACTTTATGTTACTATCACTCACACTTTCTTAGCCCTTGCTGAGTTCTGAAGCACCTCATGCTACTATGAATTGGTGCATTTCACCTTTCATTTCAACCAAACTGAATCCTGGTGTTTTGTGTATACCTTCAGTTTTCATCTTCTTCCTTACTTTTTCAGCTTCAAACCATCTGTTTTCTGCAGCATAAATGTTGGAGAGAAGAATGTAACGCCCCGAGTGATACGGGTCCATTTGAGTCACAATCTTGGCTATCCTTTCACCCATTTGAACCTCACCATGCATCCTACAAGCCCCTAGCAAGGCACCCCAGATGCCAGCATCAGCTTTTTCAGGCATATCTTGAATAAACATCTCTGCTTCTTCAAGCAAACCCGCCCGACCGAGAAGATCAACCATACAACCATAGTGCTCAGATCTTGGTGTAATGCCATGTACTTTACTCATAGCATTGAACAACCATTTGCCTTCTTTAACTAAACCTGCATAGCTGCAAGCACATAAAACACCTAAATATGTTATCTCATTAGGACCTGTTCCTTCATCACACATTTGATGGAACAACATAAGAGCTTCCTTTGCAAGACCATTCATTGCTAGTCCAACGATCATGTTAGTCCAAGCCAACACTGATTTTTTTCTCCGTATCGTGTAAAATACTGAAAGAGCTTTCTCAGGATCGCCACACTTGCTATACATATCCAACAAGGCTACCTCAACTTCTTCCTCCTTTATGTTCTGTTTTTCCATGAAAGAGTGGATGGCTTCACCGATATGCAGTACACCTGCATATCCACAAACTGAGAACAACCCAACTAACGTTATCCGATCAGGTTTCAATCCAAACCCAAACATATCTCTTAGCAACTCTAAGGACTTCATATACATCTTGTTTTGAGTATAACCAAGAATCATAGTGTTCCATGAGACTAAATCTCTATCTGGCATTGCTCGAAAGATAGTCTCTGCTGAACTCATATCACCTGCCTCAGAATACCCACTAAGCATGACATTCCAAGCAGTAGTATCCTTAGGCATCTGATTAAAAACAACACCAGCTCTCTCTAGTTCACCCTTTTGTATAAAACCATCAAGAAGTGAAGTCCATGAGAAAACCGTCTTCATTTGCATCCTATCGAACAACTTCTCAGCTGACTCCATATCTCCAAACTTAGCATACATATCAATCAACCCATTACCAAGATTTTCACTCATATGTATTCCTCTTTTCATAATATACAAATGTATCAACTTACCTAAACCAAAATCCCCCATTTTCAAAGAACACGAAACAAGTCCAAGAAGTGTAACCGCGTTAGGCTCAACCCCGTTCCAACACATCTCGTTAACCGCAGCCAAAACCTCATCAAAACAACCATTTTTAACAAAATCATCAATAACCACATTCCAAGAAACTACATCTGGTTCAGGCATTTCATCAAACAGGTACATGATCTCGACGAAAAACCCAAACTTTGCATACATATGTAAAAGTGAATTTGCTATATGAAGGTCCAAAACATGCCCAAATTTTATCACAGAACAATGCAATGCTTCACCAAGAATGTAATTTTGAGTCCTGCACACTGCTTTAATTACAAAAGGGTAAGTATAATGATTAGGGAAAAAACCATATCGCAACAATTTGACGTAAAAACTCATTACTTCACTTGGATTAGAGCTACAACCATAGCCTCTGATCATAGTATTGAACATGAAAGTATTGGGTAAATCAATTTGGTTAAAAACCAAGTGGGCATATGCTAAATTTCCAGTAGGAGAAAGTGCTGTAAAGGAAAGAACAGCACTGAGGAAAAGGGTGTCATTTGAAAGGCCATTTGTGATGAAATGGCCATGAAATTTCTTGAGATGTTTCATATTTGTACAGTTTTGTATAAGAAAAAGGTGCGGATTGGTAGCTAGTTTTAGAAGTTTTCTAATGGTGGATGAACACATGGCGGAGCGGAGCTAGAGGGACACAAAAGGTTCATCTGAAACCACTTCGACGAAAAATTATAATTATGTTATTTGTTATGCATGTATAATAGACTTGGAATCTTCATGAATTTTTGTTTGGGTGAAAAATGTGGTTAAGTCATTGTCACCTAGTATCTATTAGCCAAAACTTATTCGACAAGGAATTTTGCTCTATTAAGACGTTATAATTGCTATTCGGACCTTGGCTCTTTTATTATTTGGTAACCAATTTCTTTAACCTTTCTACTTATATAAAAGTGTCACCCCGTGATACGTGATTTTATAATTTTATGGAGATTTATATTTTTTATAAACAATAGCTTAGGTCTTGCCATTGCCACCCCATTCTTTAAGGTGACGCCCCTTCTTCCAGAGTTACCGCCTACAAGGCTATTTTATCGAGTTTCTTAGATCTACCTATGCATTTATGTGTACCTTATTGCTTAAAGCTATTTAAGTTTTTTTTGGAAGTATGTCATGAGTTACTTCTCGAACATTGACTCGAGATATTTTTACCTTAAAAAAAAAGTACTTAGCACTTACTTTTGAATATTTGTGTAATTCTAAATTATTTC
This sequence comes from Solanum lignicaule, assembly GCA_029582545.1. Taxonomy (NCBI): domain Eukaryota; kingdom Viridiplantae; phylum Streptophyta; class Magnoliopsida; order Solanales; family Solanaceae; genus Solanum; species Solanum lignicaule. Next base: position 10,662 of record JAJOOF010022941.1, on the reverse strand, counting down.
ATTAAAGTTAAAATTTTAAAAAAATACAAAATATATAAAAAAAAATTATTATTTTGGGACCGGGACAATTTTTTTTTTTTTTTTGGTATATATCTATCTCTTACTAAAAAAATAAAAATGCATTCCTTCATTTCCCCTCTTATCTCCAAATTGGTTCCTTTTTGTGTGTGGATTTGGTGAACTCTGGTTAGTTTTTCTCTCTTCTTTGTGGAATGCCTATGTAAATGTTTGATTCAATACAATATATATGATTATTTTTTTCCTATTTACTCATGTTATTTTAGAGGATTTTATACATGTATGTAGTTATTTGTTGTAAAAAAATTCTATGGAAGCAAACTGAATTGCCATTAGGAACAAAATACACTGTAGTAGTTGAGAAATTAAAGGAATATCATTGATGCAGCAAAAGTGTTCGACGATATGCCTCAAACAACTGAACATTTTTTTTTCGTGTATAGTATCATTCAACAACAACCCTAAAGGTACATTACTTCAACTAGACTGAATTGTTTAACAATATTTTCCGCCTATTAGTATTGATATTATTATTACTCTTGAGCTGAGGGTCTATCGGAAACAGTCCCTCTACCTATGCAGTGAGCGCACATTCTAGGTGGGACTACATTGGGTATGTTGTTGTAGTATTGTTATTATTACTCTTGAGCTGAGGGTCTATCAGAAACAACCTCTCTACCTGGGCGGTAAGGGTTAGTTTGCAGACTCTACCCTCCTCAGACACCACTTGTGGGACTACTCTGGGTATGTTGTTGTTGTAGTAGTAGTATTGCTCTCCTAGGATTTTTTCATTCGATCGTAGTATTATCTGTTGTTTCCTTTGCTTCAGTGTTCGTAGTATTACATGTTGTTTCCTTTGCTTCAGTGATCGTAGTATTTGTTGTTGTTATTGTTCTCTTCTTTATTGTTTTCAGCATGGCTACTTTATTTGCTTTGCTTTACTTGATTTTTGATATGCTTTAGTTGAGCTGAGGGTCTTTCGGGAACAACCTTTTTACTTTCACAAGGTAGGGGTACGACTGCGTACACATCACCCTCCCTAGATCCCACTTGTAGGATTACATTGAGTATGTTGTTATTTATGGGTTGTATAGCCTTTTGTTGGAGAAATATTTGTTTGAAATGCATTCAATTTGCTTCCAAGTATATAGATTTTGCAGCATTGCTACTGTTCTTTCTATAACAAGACAAGTAATGGATTATGATAATTTAGGGAAAAAGAAGAAGTGAAAATGGGTGAAGGGGGTGAGAAAGCAGAGAGAGGAAAACTTCCGGTGAATGAACAGGGGAACTTAATGACAGCCACTGGTGATGAAAATCTCAAGGAAATTTTCCACACTATCAGAACAACTAAAACTCCGGTTAGCTTGAGTTTCTACAATTTATTTTTTATTTTTGAAAGAAACAAGCTTTTCTATTCATAGATAACGATGAATTGAAGCTTTATCCTAACTGTGTTTTGCAGGCTGTAATCAATTATGGAGCTTCTTGGTAAGTCAGTTGTTCCCTAAAATCTTCTATATTTGGTCTTTTTCTTATCTGTACTGTTTGATTTCGATATAAATATTGGTTCTGATATCGGGTTCATCTGAACCTTAACTTTTGACATGGAACATAAATTAATGTGTAGAAGTCAACTAAAACAACAAATAGTAGGTTTGAACCCATGACTTTATATATATAAGGAGTTCAATGCTAAGAACTTTAAAAGTTGAACCCATAAAGCTTAAATCATATATCCAACTGTGATTTTTCGCATATTTCTTGCCTAGTTTATTTTGGTTGGAAGTGCTTGAGCTTTTGCTTCTGTGTTTTTGATCCCATTTCATCTTTTGTTACCCTAGTTTGATATAGAGTTAAAATATACCAATCTGAATGAGCCATGAGTTGCAGAACTAGGAAGATGAATGCACGTGGATTTAGGAACAGCCAGCATTATTTCTGTAGCTGTATTGACTAATGATATGCAAGCTAAAGATTTTCTGAAAAACAAATATCGTTGGTCAGTTTCATCAAACCAGTGCTAGTTGATGAAAGTTACAAGTCTGAAAGGAAACTTTTAAGGTTTACTACTTAGGCTTTCCAATCTAGCCTTGAAGTGGAAGTCCTTAAGGATCTTGAATGAGAGTCCGATAGATTTCACATAATTTTCTAACCTCCTATATATGATTCTGAAGACTAACTTGGCTGCAGTTAAAATGTAATGTTCTTTAATGTTGTTAGGAGCCTCAAGTACTGCTTTAAATGCGTTTTTAAAATTCCACTGTGAACACCTGTTTGTCTTTGTCCACAGCCGCACCTGTGTTTCCAAAACCTGTTTAAAAGTAGTTCATCTTCTTCTGTCAAGTTTGTAACTTGCTAGTAGACGTGAGGCCGTGGCTCTAGTTCTTGTTGAAGCTCTCCTGGTCTTCATCGTGTCTTGAATTTGAAGTTGCAAAAAGCTAGGTCAATTCAAAAGTTCTACATTTAACACCTGTCTTTCAAAGCTCTATATGAAATTAGTTTGTCTTCCTTTGTCAATTTGTTAGTTGCTAGCGCACGAGGCCATGGCTCTAATTCTTCTTGATGTCCTCTTTCTATTGTTTACTAGTTCTACAGGATGTTCAACTGTGAACTAAGTATTTATCAATAAGGTGAATGGTTTTACTGTTGTTATTCGACTCTTCTATCTGTGTTTTCCCCCTAATGAGTAACTTTAATCTCTTGACTTGATTCTAGCATACACCTTTTTGGTAGAGCATTATCCCTTCCGCTGTCTGAAATCCACTGTTTGAAGAAAAGTTTTGCCGCTTCTCAGTTTTAAAATAGTAGATGGAATTAAGACGCTAGGGATGTGAGTATTGTGTCTGCTTATATGATTTTGGTGGGCATCTAAACGTTGTAATCATCAAACGGAAATTATACTATGGCAATGAGTTGCATTTTAAATTCTGAAAGACATCAAATGATCAAGAAACTACTTGGAAGTTTTTGACATTCAATGACCATTGTGTTTTGCATTTGTAGGTGTCGTGTCTGCAACCAGATCCTTCCTACATTTTGGGACCTAAGCAAAAAGTTCCCAAAACTCTCTTTTGTATACGCTGATATTGATGAATGTCCAGAGACAACACAGAACATTCGGTACACACCAACTTTTCATTTCTACAGAGACGGTGAGAGGGTTGATGAGATGTTTGGCGGAGGAGATGAGCGCTTGCATGACCGTCTGTGGTTGCATTCGTAGATGAATGCTTTCAATACCAAACTTTTACTTTTGTATGACAGATGACCAAACTTTTATCATATTTCTAGATTTACCATGCACCATGAATTGTATTTTGCATACAATATGTTTCCAGAAAAAGAAATTAAAGCAAATCAATTGATAAACTGACTTGCATTTCTCATTATGATAAAATGATCACAATAAACAAATTTCATCAGACAGGAAGTTGTATGATAAAAACATATATAAATTGGATAAAACAAGGAGAACTTAAATCACAGCTACTCAATAACCATTACAAAATAGAAATAAGGTACTGCAGAAAAGGGTAAAGAAAGAAATAGGAAAATAACAAATGTTCAGTGACTCGGAACGGAAACGCTTGTTCTCTTCTTCCAGCACCAATGCAGCCTAGAAAACAAATATCAATATCAATGTATGATATGATGAAGCTTGTTTATTGGTCCGCGACAAGAATAATGACCAGTAGAAATTTAACTGGCCAAAATTGTAATGCAAGACCTCACTCAAGCTTTTGGCTTGAGGACCTTGACAGTCTCCCAGGTGAAATCGGGGTCATCACGTCCAAAGTGACCGTAAGCTGCAGTCTTCTGGTACCTGAAGTTGCCTCCTCTCAACAAATCAAGGTTGATTGACATCATTCCAGGCCTGAAGTCTAAGTTCTCCTTGATCAGAACCAAAATATCCTTGTCGGGAATTGTTCCTGTCTTGTAAGTGTCAACAAACACGGAAAGTGGTTCAGCCACACCGATAGCATAAGAAACCTGCACAATACAGCGACGAGCAAGTCCTGAGGCGACCACACTCTTTGCTGCCTGCCTAACAATGTAAGCACCACTCCTGTCCACCTTAGTGGGATCCTTTCCTGAGAAGGCACCTCCACCGTGAGCACCCCAGCCTCCGTAGGTATCAATGATAATTTTCCTGCCAGTAAGACCAGCATCTCCATGTGGACCACCAATGACGAAGCGACCTGATGGGTTGAGGTGGAAGATGGTGTTCTCATCAAGGTACTTAGCTGGGATCACAGGCTTGATCACATGCTCTTTCAAGTCCTGGGCGATCTGGTCGTTGGTGACAGTTTCGTCATGCTGGGTTGAGATGAGAACAGTGTGAACTCTAATAGGGACCATGGCACCATTGTCGTTCTTGTACTCAACAGTAACTTGGGTCTTGCCATCGGGCCTGAGCCATGGGCAGGTTTTGTTCTTCCTCACTTCAGTAAGCTTGGCACCAAGCTTGGTGGCCAAAACATGGGTAAGGGGCATGAGCTCTGGAGTTTCATCTGTGGCATAGCCAAACATGTGACCTTGGTCACCAGCTCCAATTTCTTCTGGTTTCTTGGTAAGATGACCGTGAACTCCTTGGGCAATGTCAGGGCTCTGCTGTTCAATGTTGACAAGGACCTTGCAGTTGTCAGCATCAAGACCAACATCTGCTGAGATGAATCCAATTTCTCTGCATGTGTCACGTACAATCTTCTCGTAGTCTACGTTGGCCTTGGTTGTGATCTCTCCAAAGACCATAACCATGTTTGTCTTTGTGCAGGTTTCACATGCGACCTTGCTTTCAGGGTCCTGCTCTAGGCAAGCATCAAGAATGGCATCTGAGACCTGGTCACAGAGCTTGTCGGGGTGACCTTCGTTGACTGACTCTGAGGTAAACAAGAAAGTTTCCATGTCTGCTCTGACCAATTTTAAGACAACATGTTAAAACCTACCTTAAAATAGTCAATTTACCAGTAAATCAAGGAAAAACTGCTAGTACCACACATGCGACAACTATTATCCAACTATAAGTCAGCTACTATCCAACAAGATCATACTATAAAACCACCACAAATGCACATATCATATTCCCAATAAACTATCCCACTTAGATCCCGTTTGGATTGGCTTAAAAAAAAGTAGTTTTTAAGTCGAAAATAAAAAGTCAAACTTAAATGACTTTTGAGGAGGCCTACTTTTGGTTTTTAACTAATTTCAAGATATTTTTAACCTTGACAAACATTTTCTAACTTATTTTAAGTCATTTTTGACTTATTTTAAGTTATTTTTATATTTGCCATAACACTGAAATTAGCACTTAAACTACCCAAATTGATGGACACAAGCCTTTTGATCAAATGTAGTTCCTCGCACTTGAAAAAAAACTAATTTGTCAATGAGATCTGACTACTAATTTACCAATGTGAACAAATATCATAACAATCAAAGTTAATATCACTAGTAAACAAAGAGATCTAAGCACAAACCAAAGGAGTAAACACGCAACACTTGCATATGCTTTCGAAACGAATCAACGTGTATGACACAACAAAATGAGAATATTTACAGTAGAAATGCTGAGATCTAGATCCTAAATCAACAAAAAAACATACACGAAGAGCAATGTCAGATCTAATATGAAACTAATGGAGCAAAAAAAAGGAACAAAATCAAAATCTAATAGTGAAAAGGGGAAGAAACATGTTAGCATATTGGAAAATGTTGCAAGACAACCACTAATTTACATACATTTGAGCTTTTCGAAACGAATAAACATGTATGAAATCACAAAATAAGAATATTCACAGTAGAAATGCTGAGATCTAAATCCCAAAACACGATTCATAACAGATCTAATGGATCAAAACAACAACAAAATCAAAAAATCTAATACAGAAAAAAAAAACACTAAATTCCTCCATGGATTTAAAAACATAACTTTGATAACAACACATAACAATTGCATATAAAAAATGTTGCTAAAAACCCACTAATTTACACATATTTGACACTTTTTGAAATGAATAACATGTATAAACTGACATCCCGAGAATATTCATAGTATAGATACTGAGATCTAGATCCTACACACATAACACTTGCATATTAAAAATTGCTGCTGCTTGAAAACCACAAATTTACTCACATTTGAAACTTTTCAACACCAATCAACATGTATAAGCTGACATAATAAAAAAGTTCAGCGTAGAAATACTGAGATCTAGCTCCTAAAATATGCTCGAAGAAAATTCATAACAGATCTAATAGAACAAATCAAATACAAAAAAAAACTGTAAATTACTCCATGAATTTGAATATATACCTCTGAAAAACAACACATAACACTTGCATAACAGAAAATGTGGCCAAAAAAAAACACTTTTTTACAGTATGGAAGGCCCTAATGAGTACATTTACGGTAGAAATGGTAAGATCTAGATCTTAATTTTTTTTTAAATGGTTCATAACATATTTAATAGATCAAATCAACAACAAAATCAAGTAAATTCCGTCATGATTTTGAGAAACATACCTTTGAAAAATTGAAGAACTTTTTTCCGGATGGAAGAAATTAGAAGAGATTTGGATCTGTGTGACGAATTTGGAGATGTTGTGGTTCAGTATTTATAAGCAGCGAAATTGAAGGAGAAGGCGCGTAGACTTCACTCGCTTTTTTTTTTCTTTCTCACATCTTTCATACACCACCAACCAACCTATGGCCCACATGTACCTTCTCTGTGGGACCCAAATTTAACACGCATTTACCATCTCTATGGGACCCCACCCACCATTTATTATTTAACGGTCAAGATCATTTCCTAAATTTTAGTGTAGCTTATCATCTCAATGAACAAGTAAAAATAAACAAAAAAAAATAATTTAAAAGTTGGAGGTAGAGGAAGGAGAAATGGAGGAATAAATTATAATGTGGGAGGATCGAATCTTTATAATAAAACAAGATGAAAGTTCAGATAGCTAACAAAATAAGCTATGTAGGTTATCATGGAATTGGGGTCGTGATCGTTTAATTAGAGAACAAGTTTTTTTTCAAAATTAATAATTGTGATCTTATAATATTGTCATTCATGATAAAGGAATTATTTAGTAAATATATTTTTATTAGTATATGTATTTTTTTTATTAGATTAAAATTGAGATATATGATGATAATATAAATTATGTATTTGATTTAAATCAACTAGATAAAATAGTATAATTTTTTATTTTCAAATTTAAATCTAATTTTCTTTTAAAAACTTTGCTTGACGAGTTTTGAAGAAGGGTCAATATATCATTTTAATGTTAAATTTCGGAATAAATAGTTCTGAAATGCATGTAGTGTGAATAAAAATAATACTATCAAAATTGAGGTATGAATAACCCCAAAAGTTTTCTTGTGTTTTATTTGCATATTTCTCGTATTATTATTTACTTATTTCATTTGAAAATTAATGTTTGTGGAATAAAAATATTATTTATAATAAATTATAAATCAAATTTGTAGTTTGCGTGCGTGGGGTGACATATTCCCACTAAGCTGGTTTTGTAATTTTTATATTTATTGAAGTTGGTGAATTTTTTTATTTTTTTTAAAAATAAAATAAGTTGGTTGGTGAGAATTTGCATTATGGAGTTGTAAGTTGTGCCTCGATGGTTGATTTTTTTTTTCAATTCACCGCGTTGTATAGAGTTCATTCGAAAAAGTGTTTTTATAAAAAATAACTTCATTTTCGAAATTTAAAATCGAAATCTCTTATTAAAAAAAAACAGTCTTATCTATTACACAGTGGAATTATTATTTGACATACTTAGTTGCCTTTTTAACTCACCTACAACAAGGTTTGGTAGACGTCACTTTTAACTTTGATCATAGAAGAGAAGTTACCTACTCTTTGACTTGATTATGATTTGATTAATTTTTTAAAGTTGGTACTTGGTAGGTAAGTTTAGTAAGAATCAATGAAGATTATGATTGATGAATAAAATAGCTCAACTTTAAATATTTTTATATAAAAAAGATTTATTAAGAAACGTTTTCCTTAAATAGACCTTAAAAAATGAATTCATATTTATCGATATTTCAATAACACTATCAAATTTCGGGTGACAAACAAGGTTTAGCAAGTAAAATATTCCGTTTATAGATAATATATATAACAATTTATTATCGATTAAAATTCATAAACTTCAAATTCTGAATCATCTCCGTTGTTTTAGCAAGTGGCATCTCTTACCATGTCATGAGACCAAAAAAGCATTATTATGCGTTCGCACGTCAAGAGTAACATGGAGTGTGTTGCAAATTGCAAACATATGTCAAAAGCTTAGTTTATAGCTGTATGTTTGACAATTACTCTAGGATTTGATCTGTCTTTTTATTCCTTCACAAACTACTTTGACCCCTCTTCTTTTGGATCTTGACATTTCATTTCCCATTTATCTTTCTATAATACGGTTATTATTTCTTAAAAATAGTGCAAAGTCTAAAATAGACAAATAAAAATGATCAACGGAAAAGCCTAGGAGTAACTTATAAAGTTGTTGTCATGTGACTAAGAGATCACGAATTCAAGCGTTTAAAGCAACTTCTGGTAAAATTGCCTACAATTGGTCTCGGATCTCGCGCATAACGAAGACTTTAGTGCACCAAACTCTTCTTTTTTTTTTTTTTAAAGAGAAAGTATTTTGAAATGGAGGAAGTAACATAAATAGTGTAGATCCCTAGAGGAGATCCAGCCAACCTAGTAGAAAAGAGAAAAAGAAGAAAGATCTGTTAGAACCTACTCTATACACAATCAATTTCGTTGTCAAGCATGAAGCATACATTTATATTTGTATGTCTATTTTTCCAAGTGTCGGTCATATATATATATTTTTCTAAATAGGTATGGCCTAATAATAATCAATGAACGGCGAACAATAATAATAACTTTACCCAATTATAAATACAAATTATGATATAGATTTGCTCGTAGGGATAAAGGTCTGAAAAATATCCTAACTTTGGTCGGATTTACTGTTGCGATACTAAACTTTCATGAGGACCTATTACCTCCCTAGACTATTTAATACCATATTTTAAACATATATATTTGTCCACGTGGACATAAAAAATAATGCAAAATTATAAATAGTAATGTATCCACGTAGACACATATATACCTTAAAATACACTATTAAATAGTTCAGGGGGTAAAAAATATGATATTAAATAGTTTAGGGAGGTAATAGGTCCTTATGAAAGTTTAGTAACAATAAATCCAACCAAAGTTGGGGTATTTGTCAGACCCTTATCCCTATTTTGTATTTACATTACTTTTCAATAGTAAAAAAGTTGTTAATTCTTACCTCATTTATTAGGATGGGGACTTATCTCTTCATATTGTTTTAGATGAATTTTCATCCTAGTATGAACTAATTTTTGAGGTTAAATAAATTAGATCAAGATTTATTTTTTTGTCATGATATTGAAATTAGATTTATCTCAATTTTTTACTTATATGATGTTGAGGTTCGATATTTATATTATCCACTCTCTAATTGATAGGACTAAGTGTACGAGAGGTGTTGACTCCCATATCGACCGTGAAATAAGAGACTTGATTTTTATTTTTTTTTATATAAATATATATAACGAGTACAAATAAATTTTTAACATCGACTTATTTGTGAATATAAATGGAAAGGAAGAAGTGTCGGTCATAATTTGTTTGTTAAGGTATTAACACTATTATTTGTTTTGCTGGTCATATGATGGGACAGCTAGACAAATGGAGACCCATCCCAAATTATATGATAGTTTTTGTCCTATAAACTAGACAATAATAGTAGTAGTAATTTAGGAATATTAAATAGATGGATCGAATATATTGAATTTGGACAGATTAAAATGGACCATTCAGGGTTCAAACCTTCAGGTCCAACTCTCTACTCTCAACCCCTCCACCTCGACTTGGCATCCAAGATACGACTCTAACATGTGACTCGATACTTTATTTGATCCAAATATGAAATCTAAGACCCAACCTTTATTGGGACCCGATTACTGACTTAGAAATCGAGAAATGAGATTCAGGACCTAACCCTGACCCAAGATTTGATTTAGAACTAGATTCGACTCGACTCGAGCTCCAACCCTATCACAGATTCAAGACCCAATCCTGACCCTTGACCTTAACTCAGGATGCAAGATCTGAGACATCGTAAAGGTTCTATTTTTTCCAAATCAGTAAATAGAACTTATGTTATAGTTAAAGTTGTTCCTAACCTTCATTACTTAATATTCGTATGGACCTGAATACCGACACATGGTCAGTGACCCAAAAGCTTACGAAAGAATGACCAATAGAGAAAAATAAGTATATTTATTCTTTCTTAGACCCTATTGTGAAATGAAATTATACGCGATATTTTGTCATTATAATTTGCCCTGACCGACAAAGAGAAAAAGAAAAAAAAATACTTGATTTGAAAAATAGTTATTTATTTTATTATTTAGCTGTGTGAATTCATCAATTGTCAAAATTAGCAGTGGTCAATTGTTACAACTCCAAAGAAGCTGACAAATTATAATTTTGATAATCAAGAAATTTAACTAAGTGCATTTTTCTTTAAATAGTAGGAAAAAAAATGTATTTTTATAATGTT
>JAJOOF010022940.1:0-31690 GCA_029582545.1 Solanum lignicaule | reverse complement strand
AATATTATTTTATCACCTAGTTTTGCATGCTCAATTAATTATATAAATAAATGAAGTGATCTTAATTGTTTAAAGTTAGTTATCACCTAGCAAGCATGTTTAAATTAAATAACCAATACATGAAGTGACCTTAATTGCTACTTGTAACCCCACATAAAATTGCATGAGATACAGCCGGGACCCACATTTGTGGACCTCGAGGGGTGCCAAACAGCTTCGCTTCGAGGTAATTTGAACCCTTACCTGATCTCTGGTTCATTGACCTTTAGTTAGACTAGTTAGGTTAGATAAGTGCCCTAACGCGCTTTAATTCGTTAGGTGGCGACTCTTCAATCCACCCAAAACCCAGAAGAGTAGTTAGGTCGTACACCAAAACCCGTTTTGAGAAAAACGGGGCGCGACAGCCACTTGCCGCACATTAGAACTCAATCACCATATAAATCATTACCTTCACATTAAGTCTTCACCTAAAGTAACCCTCCAACTATACTTTGTGCAATGTATGAATAGCGTCCCATACCACTATCCATACCAAGTACCACCTTAAGGTCACCAAAAGTGAACTTACCATTCCACCTCACCATCTTTACACCATTCACATACATAAAAGACATAAACACTTCATAGGTCATATCAACACATAAGGACCATCACCTAAGACAACTCTAAGTCACTCGTGCAATGTGCAAGTAGCATCCCATACTACTACTCACACTAAGTACTCCCTAGAAGTTACCATAGACAAGGCACATTCATATATAACAAGTCATAACAAAGAAGTAACTCATAATACAATACAAGTATAGAATGCATCATTACATTAACCATAAGTCAACATTCTTCATCAGCTTCATTTCATTAAGAACACCTTCATTCATTAGACATTAAGCCAACATTCTCATTAACATCATCATAATAACCCATTCATTACACTTAACATCATAAAGGAACACACCACAACCTCTCTCAAAGCCTACTTGTGTAATGCATAGATGGCGTCCCATACCACCACCCACACTAAGTAGTGCATTCTCAAGAAGCCATAGTTCATTAACATTCTTTGTGGTGGTAAGCCTTAACCGACATAGACCATGGGAGAAATTCATGGAATCCCGGTGTCACCCTCACCGGATAAGGGATTCCTACTTGCCTAAGGTAGGACAATTGTTTTTATCTTAAGTGTATCCACTAGCTAGACCTATTTGAGCACATAGTTTAAGGGATAGGGAGATTGCTACTAGATACCCCTCCTCAACTCACGGATGAGCATCCATCTCAAGAGATTGCTACTAGATACCCCGCATCAATTCCCGGATGAGTATCTCAAGCCATATCCACTCGGTGCTTAGCATTATTTCCCACGAAATACATTCCATTAGTTCATTATGGGATAAGGAATTGTTACTAGATACCCCGCCTCAACTCATGGATAAGTATCCATCCCAAACCCAACATTCATTCATTCATTGGAAAGCTCATAGATTCAAAGATGAGAATAGCCTTTCACCTAAGAATCCCCTTATTATGAGAAAGTCCTTTCACAACAAGTCATTAACATTCATTAGAGTACAATTGAGAATAGCTTTTCAATCAACTCATCATCATTAACATTATCATTGAACTTCATTCATTCTTCATTCAAGTATGTGTGTGTATGTGAGGATAGACTTTCACATAATCATCATTATTCATATAATTGCTTTCTAACCATGATCATAATACATTCATAGTAATCACACACCTATATTTCACATCATATTCCTACATAGTAATCAACACCTCCACCTTTCAAGAGGATCAATAACTCAAGCACAATTCTACTTGAACATGTAATTTGATCATAACTTGCCCTTTCAAGACCATAATCACAAGTCTCCAACAAACCCTAGAATACTTCAATTAGGCATAAATAGTAACGTGATTCAATCAACTAGATCAATATAAGCTTTAAACAATTCAATAAACTTCATGATCAATCAAACCCAATTCACAATTCCCAACATAAGAATTTGAGGGAAAACATGGGTTCTAGGAAGAAATCATCTTAATTCATCTTCAAATTCACAATTCATTCATAATTCAATACAATAATCCCTTTAGAAATTTTTTTGAATCGAACCCATGCATAAATTGAAAAGTAGGTTTTTGGGGTAACATTGTAGACTTGAAATAAACTTTGAAATTGGCTCCTTGAAAGATAATAAGTCAAGGATGAAACCAACATACCTTTAATGGAAGAATCCCACAAAAATCCTTTGAAAAACTTGAAGTCTTGACCTTGGAAGCTTGAAGTCTTCGCCTCCAATGGAGGTTTCTAGAGAGAACTTTTAGAGGGGAATGGAGGTTTGTATTTTGGGTTTTGAAATAAAAAAGTCTAAAATGTGTTTAATACTTTAAAAGCCCTTAAAAAACATTAATAAACTAATTAAAACTGTCCCCCCAACTAAAATACACTTAAGGTGAATTTTCCAATTCACCCCTCATTTGGCCGAACCAAATTAGCTTTTGTAGGCATGATCCATGGACCACCATCCACATACCATGGATGGGTCCTCAGACCATCCTACATGGGCGTGGTGCGTGGCTGCAGCTCCCACTTTGGGACCTTGACCCACGAAGGCCATCCACGGGGTGTGGATGGACCTACGAGGTGTAGGTACCATCCGTGGTTCACACAGTTCTTGGCAGCTTTCTGGTTTCAGGGGATCTTGGGGGTTACGCTTTAGGGTTCTCCTCAAGGACCCCTAGGGTGGTCCTTGGGGAGTCGTACCTTGATGTTTAACCCCTCAACCAAAGCTCAGGACAACATCTTACACCGTCAAACCTCACATCAACTCAAACACCAAGTCGTTAGGCTCTAGTTTCACCTATTCGTTTTAAGGGTTGTTACACAGGGTTCACACACTCACAAGGTAGGCTACAAAAAGAGGTATAATGTCAAATTGTTTCACACTCTTCAAAGTTGCCTAAGATCATTTCAAGATTGCATCACTTAGTCAACCGGACTAATGGGAAAATTTTTAGGTGTCATCACACATGGTTCACGGTAAGCTCATCACACAAGGCATTGACACCATTGTCAAACAAGACTCCACACTTTTGCTAGTGTGCAATGTTCATCACAAGAGACTCAATTTGATACTTGGGTAGTCACAATGAGATGCAAAAATTTCATATATTGTCTATGCAATTTCATTTGGCCTCATTGTAGTCACGACCCGAGAGAACCCCCTAGTTGTAACATGGCGTATTTGATCCCGAAGGAGTCGCATACAAGCCCTTAGCATATCCTTAACATAAGATAATAGAAAATACAGGAAAATTGAAAACTTTTGCAATCGAAGTCTTATTTCAAAAAGCAAGCAGAAGTCTTACTAAAATCTTTGTCTCAAACCATCTATTTAAAATCATGAATAAAAGTCTTTGGGACGCAGCCCATACAAAGTAAAAAAAAAACACAAGGAAATAAAAGGTTTGTCCTCGAAGCTATGAGGACTCACCAATTCTTCAATTCTTCTAAATCCTTGAAACTCTAGCCTCCAAAGACACTAAAGCCTCCAACTCTACATTTGGTTAGAATGTAGGCAATATGAGTTACTACAACACGTACTAAGTATGAAAGCTAACACAACATCATAAGAGCATTTCAAATGGTTAGTCAACATAAGACATAAGAATAAGAGACAATAACATAATCACAATATAATCATCATACTCATAGCATGCTCTCTAATATAAGCATCATATAAACACAAGTCATATAAGATATATTTAATGTGCATAGGAGATACATCATGTTCATGGCCTAGTCTTTACTTAGACATCCATGGTTACATACTTCAACCTTAAGTCCTTCATGTTACAATAGAACTACTTCACAAGCGACCTCCAAGTATACATGTGCAATGCAAGGATAGCATCCCATATTTCCATCCAAGCTAAGTACCTCTCTTTGGTCATTCTTGGTCATAGTCCACCTTCACATTCAAGACTTAGGTCTTCATGTCATTTTAACCTTAACCTCTATACATGGTGAAATCTTAAGCTTCTATGTGCGATAAGGGTACCTTACTTCTAAGTAACCTCAAGACACAATTGTGCAATGCATGAAAGTCATCCCATACTACCTTTCACACTAAGTATAGCCTTGAAGTCATCTTAGTCATATTCACCTAACTTTGGCCTCCTTATTAGCTTAGATCTCATAACTAAGGGAATCTCTCATCTTAAGTCAACTATAATTAGGAAAGGCAACTCTAGGCCAATCCTATCTCAAGACTTCTCTATAGTGACCCTAAATTATACTTGTGCAATGCATGCATAGCACCCCATAATACTATACATTAAAAGTACTACCTTTAGGTCGTCATGCTAACTCTTCTTGGTTTGGAACCTAGTTCCTCTCTTTAACTTTAGAACACTATGAGGTATTCTCCTAGCATATCTTAGTTCATTATTAGGTTGAACCCTACGACATACTACTTTAAGCATGTCTAAATCCACTATTACTCTTGTACACTATGAGTTACTTCATTAAGTAAGTCTTAGTTCAATTATGCTTTAGAACACTATGAGATACTTCTCAAGCATGTCTTAGTTCATAGGATACAAAGATTGCTACTAAGAACCTTAACTCAACTATGTGAAGGTTCCCATCTCATGAGACCTAACTTTGGGAAAACCCACACTCTACTGTGTAAGAGTTTCCCCTTTAACTTGGATAGTCCTCACATCAACTAGGTGTGGCTCTCTTTTCTTGTTGGAGTCCGGACCCTATCTTGTGTGACACTCCATCTCATTGTCAATATCTACTTGGAGCCAAGCATACACCCCAAAGTTTACTTGTTAAGACTTGCTTAACACTCATTTTTGATGGAAGGATGTCCTTGACAGTCCATCCATACCCAAGTGATTCTATCAGTTTCATCTATCAAGCATTTATAAGGTAGGTTAGGTGAATATAGGCCTTACACCACAATTCAACCTACTAGATTTCTATTCTCTTTTAGACTTTACTCTCAAAGCCTTAGCAACACTAGGTAATCACATTAACTTAACCTTAAAGCCCTAGCCATTAGGATCACAACCATACTCTCAAGGTTTCTTTTTTAATCTCTTCTTTATACCTAGATTTCAAGGCATTTTTATCACATTCTTCATTACTAGGTGATTCTAGACTTAATTGATCATAAAGGTTCGTTTCTAAATTTACAGCTCAAGATCAACCACATACAATAAAGTCTAGTTCAATTCATGATTACATGACCCTAATTCTGATCAATTACGACACACACCATTGAATTAGGAAGATCACATATGAACCTTCAACTTTGCCTCTAATGGCATAAACCCACAAAGATCACATTCATCAACTTAGATTAGGGTTCGTCATAGAAATCACATGAATTCATCATAATATCATTAAAAAAATTCAATTCAATCATAATTGGATGATATCCACTAGATTGGAGTCACACCCAAGTCCTACCCACAATGTAATCACAACCCTAGCTAGAATTGAGTTTTTGAGTTCACAATTGGGGGGAATCTATGGGGGCTCCATGGGTGGAAGAACCCATGGATGAATAAGCTTCACATACCTTCAATCAAAGCCCCAAACAAATCTTGAATCAATGGTGAAAATCGCCCTAAGAGGCTGCCCCAATTTCCTTTCTTCTTTTTCTTCTTCTAGAGAGAGGATTTCTTGGGGAGTAATTTGGGGGTCTTTAGATGAATGAGTTAATGATTAGTTTAGGGTCTATTAACTATTTATAGGAGGTAAATTAACTAACTAATCGCCCCTCCTAACCCCTAAAGTAATTACTAAATTAACCCATAAACACTAACTTAAAAACTAAAACTGACAAACTGGCAGCACCTACGACTCGACCATCTGCGTACCATAGATTGATCTACAGTCCGTGGTTTGGTGTCGTAGTTTGGGTCATAGACACATATTTTGCAGTCCTGTGCAGGCCTGATCTACGCCCATGACCTACGGGGCGTAGCTTGAACTAAGGGGTGTGGATTGCAACCGTAGGTCACACTTTTTGACAGTTTTGGGGTCCTTGAGGTGCTCCTTGTGGAATCGTACTCGGACTTTTAACCCCTAAACATGTCATTCTAAGTACGGGAACCATTTATCTTGATTTTAACCCTCATACAACACACCAAAACTCTACTACAAGACCCTACAACATACTAGTTTAGCCTAGAATTTACTAGGTCTACTAACTAATTTACGGGGTGTTACATTATCCCCCACTTGGGAACATTCGTCCTTGAATGACACTTTAAACACTTCAGAAAGTCTAAAATCTAACTTAGCAGCCCATTATGCTTGAATTACATCTAATGCACACTATCAAGGAAGAAAACTTAAATTCCGAGCTAAACACATTCATTGTGACACAAGGGAGTAGAAACTACTTCTACCAACCCAAAATGCACTAAACTTTATATCTATTCATTCTCAATGAGGAAGTGACATTTCCTAGCTAAAACATGCTCAACACATACACATGGAGCCGAAATGCAAAATTCATCTCATAAAGCATTTATCTATTGAGGAAATCTTTCAACTCCAAACTAGGGCATGCTCATAGTCCCACTCATGAAGCCGATATGCAAATCTACTCACATGTACCACAACATGAGGAAACAATGCATAAAAGTCATTTCTAACAAGACCTAAGCAATTTCATGAACATGCATATAAGGAAATCATGGCAACACATAAGGCACACAATGACCCCACTAGATAGGCACACTATCCCCCACTTAAGAGTAAGCCTACATAAACTTTTCTAAACATCATGCATGCTAAAAATAACATCAAAATCCAACATAACAAGTCATAAAAGACAGGAAATTTGGAAATTTTCTAAAACATGAAAGAAACACATACCAGAAAATGACATGAGGAGATCACTCATGATCTTCTCTAGATTGGAGAGCATAAACCTATTCTTCTTTTGAGTACCTTCATCCGGATCACTAGAGGCAGCATTCTTATCCTCCCTTCCCCTATTTTTCAGAACTGAGCAATCTCTCATTTTATGCCCATCCTTCCCACACCCATAGCACCCATTCATCCCGGCTAGGAACTTACCATAATGGCTCCTCCCACACTTGGAGCAAGTAGACTTGGGAAATGGAGACCTACTACCCCTCTCTTTATCAAACCTAGAGGTGTTGGAACAATCTTAGCCAAAATATCTTGGTTTAGTCCTAGGCCTATCTTGTCCCTCGGACATAACATTAGAAAAGTTCCCCTCATTTGTCCTAGCCCTCTTTACTTCCGTATTCATCTTCTTGAGCTTTGACTCTTCTATTTGTTGGGCAAACACCATCAACCTTGAGATATCCATGTTGTCATGGAGTATTGCTGCACGACACTCTTCTTCTACCAACTCGGACACCCCCGTCATGAACCTATTCATCAAATCCCTTGGACTAGTTACCAAGCTTGAAGCATATTTAGACAAAAAGGTGAATTTCAAATAGTACCCCTTAATACTCATACTACCTTGCTTAAGGTTGATGAATTCTCCCAATTTGGCTTCCCTCAACTCCCTGGGAAAGACCTATCTAGAAATGCCGACTTAAAAGCTTCCCACTCTATAGGGTCCACTCCTATCGGCCTACTATCTTTCCATTGCTTATACCACATTTGGACAACGTCCTTTAATTGATAAGCGGCTAGTTTCGCTTTCTCAATAAAGGACACTCCTATGATTGGTAGCACCTTATAAACCTCCTCTATGAACCCATTTGGATCTTCCTCCACCTCGGATCCATAGAACTCCGTAGAGTTCATCCTCAAGAACTCTGTCACCCTAAAAGTGCCCATTCCTCCTATAGGGTTTTTTGGAGCCACCACCACTCTATTGGCTTGTGTCGTCAAGGCTTGAGCCAATAGTTTCATAGAAGCCCTAAACTCTCCAAGAGTGGCATTCCCAATTGGAGGGTGGGGGGGGGGAATCTCTTGATCCCCAATGTGTTCTCCTTCTCTCCTAGCATTAGCCCTAGTATTTGCCATAACTTGAAAAATGATAGGAAAAACATTAGAAGAAGGACCTACTAGAGCTAAACTTTTATGGCATGACTAAGAGAATGAAGAAGTGAGATTTTTCCTAAGGATCCAACAACCTCCTATTCATAAAATGTGTCGCGACTGACACCCATGAATAAGACTCTACTTAGACATGGTTTAAGACATACTAAAATTTATCCCAAAACCTTATGCTCTGATACCAAGTTTGTCACGACCCGAGAGCACCCCCTAGTTGTAACATGGCGTAGTTGACCCCGAAGGGGTTGCATACAACCCTTAGCACATTATTAACATAAGATAATGGAAAATACACAAAAATTGAAAACTTTTACATTCAAAGTCTTATTTCATAAAGCAAGCGGAAGTCTTACTAAAACGTTTGTCTCAAACCATCTATATAAAATCATGAATAACAGTCTTGGGGATGCAACCCATATAAAGTAAAAAAAAACATAAAGATATGACATAAGGAAATAAAGGGTTCGTCCTCGAAGCTACGAGGATTCACCAATTCTTCAATTCTTCTAAATCCTAGAAACTCTAGCCTCCAAAGTAACTCAAGCCACCAACCCTGCATTTGGTTAGAATGTAGGAAATATGCGTTAGTACAAAACGTACTAAGTATGAAAGCTAACACAACAGCATAAGAGCATCTCAAATGGTTAGTCAACATAAGACATAAGCATAAGAGAGTCATAGCATGTTCTCCAATATAAGTACCATACAAACACTAGTCACATAAGATATATTTAATTAGCGTAGGAGATACATCATGTTCATGGCCTAGTCTTTACTTAGACTTCCATGGTTACATACTTCAACCTTAAGTCCTTCATGATACAAGAGAACTACTTTACAAGCGACCTCCAAGTATACATGTGCAATGCAAGGATATCATCCCATACTACCATCCAGACTAAGTACCTCTCTTTGGTCATTCTTGGTCATAGTCCACCTTCACATTCAAGACTTAGGTCTTCATGTCATTTTGACCTTAACCTCTATACAAGGTCTACTCTTAAACTTCTCTATGCCATAATGGTATCATACTTCCAAGTAACCTCAAGACACACTTGTGCAATGCATGAAAGGCAACCCATACTACCCTTCACACTAAGAATAGCCTTGAAGTCATCCTAGTCATATTCACCCAAATTCGGCCTCCTTATTAGCATAGCTCTCATAACTAAGGGAATCCCTCACCTTTAGTCAACTATAACTAGGAAAGGCAACTCTAGTCCAATCCTATCTGATGACTTCTCTTTAGTGACCATAAGTCATACTTGTGAAATGTATGCATAGTACCCCACAATACTATACATGCTAAGTACTACCTTTAGGTACTCATGGTAACTCTTCTTTGTTTGGAACCTAGTTCCTCTCTTTAACTTTAGAAAACTATGAGGTACTCTCTTAGTACATCTTAGTTCATTATTAGGTTGAACCCTATGAGATACTACTTTAAGAATGTCTAAGTTCACTATTACTCTTGAACACTATGAGGTACTTCACTAAGTAAGTCTTAGTTAAAGTATGCTTTATAACACTATGAGATACTTCTCAAGCATGTCTTAGTTCATAGGATACATAGATTGCTACTAAGAACCTTAACTCAACTATGTGAAGGTTCCCATCTCATGAGACCTAACTTTGGGAAAACCCACACTCTACTATGTAAGAGTTCCCCTTTTTAACCTGGATAGTCCTCACATCAACTAGGTGTGGCTCTCCTTTCTTGTTGGAGTCCAGACCCTATCTTGTGTGACACTCCATCTCATTGTCAATATCCACTTGGAGCCAAGCATACACCCCAAGGTATACTTTTTAAGCCTTGCTGAACACTAATATTTCATTGAAGGATGTCCTTGACAATCCATCCATGCCCAATTGATTCTATCACTTTCATCTATCAGGCATATATAAAGTAGGTTAGGTGAATATATGCCTTACACCACAATTCAACCTATTAGATTTCTATTCTCTGTTAGACTTTACTCTCAAAGCCTTAGCAACACTAGGTAATCACATTAACTTAACCCTAAAGCCCTAGCTATTAGGATCACAACCATACTCTCAAGGTTTCTTTCTTAATCCCTTCTTTATACCTAGATTTCAAGGTATTTTGATCACATTCTCCATTACTAGGTGATTCTAGTTGTAATTGATCATAAAGGTTCAATTCTAACTTTACAACTCAGGATCAACCATATACAATAGAGTCTAGTTCAATTCTTGATTACATGATCCTAACTCTAATCAATTACAACACCTAACATTGAATTAGGAATATCACATATGAACCTTTAACTTTGCCTCTAATGGCATAAACCCACAAAGATCACATTCATAACCTTAGATTAGGGTTCATTATAGATATCACATGAATTCATCATAATATTATTAAACAAATACAACTCAATCATAATTGGATGCTATCCACTAGATTGGAGTAACACCCAAGCCCTACCCACAATGTAATCACAACCCTAGCTAGAATTGTGTTTTTGATTTCACAATTGGGGGGAATCTATGGGGGCTCCATGGGTGGAAGAACCCATGGATGAATAAGCTTCACATACCTTCAATCAAAGCCTCAAAAAAATCTTGAATCAATGGTGAAAATCTCCCTAACCTGCTGCCCCAACTTCCTTTCTTCTTCTTCTACTAGAGAGGGGATTTATTAGGGAGCAATTTGGGGGCCTTTAGATGAATGAGTTAAAGTGATTAGTTTAAGGTCTATTAACTATTTATAGGAGGTAAATTAACTAACTAATTGCCCCTCCTAACCCCTAAACTAATTACTAAACTAACCCCTAAACACTAACTTAAACTGAAAAATTGGCAGCACCTACGACTTGACCATCTACGGACCATAGATTGATCTACAGTCCTTGGTTTGGTCTCGTGGTTTGGGTCAGAGACTCATATTTTGCAGTCCTATGCAGGACTGATCCACGCCTATGACCTACAGGGCGTAGGTTGATCTAAGGTGCGTGGATTGAAACCGTAGCTCAAACTTTTTGACAGTTTTGGGGGACTGTTTTGGGGTCCTCCTCAAGGACACCTTGGGTTGTCCTTGGGAAGTTGTACCCGGACTTTTAACCCCTAAACATGTCATTCTAAGTACGGGAACCATTTATCTTGATTTTAACCCTCACACAACAAACCAAAACTTTACTAAAAGACCCTACAACACATTAGTTAAACTCACTAGTTTAGCCCAGAATTCACTAGATCAACTAACTAATTTACGGGGTAACACAATTCGATTATGAGCACTATTCAAGTCATCGGTAATTGTCACAACCCAAGGCTAGCCCCTATATGCTAAATGGAGTACTTGACCCCGAAGGGGTCTCATACAAGCCTCATAGCATTCTTGAACATAACAACATAGGAAAATAGAGAAGAATTTAAAAGTTTCTTTACAATAGAAGACATTTTCATTAAAAAGCAAGTGGAAGACTTTCTAGACTTTTATACTATGTCTCAAACCATCTAATACTTTGAATACAACATTGGGACTTAGTCCATACAAAAGCTTTAACATAAACTAAAAGACATAAAGGAACAAAGTGGGTTTTGTCCTAAAAACTATGAGGACTCACCAAGTCTTCATCTTCAAGCACCTTAGAAACCTACTCCTCAAGCATAGATCACCATTAACTCCTAACCCAACACTTTGCTAAAAAAAATGGAGAAGAATGGGTTAGAACAAAAAGTACTAAGTATAGAAGCCATGCAAAATCATGCTTAAAACGGACATTTCCTTTGAAAGTCATGATATATGCCATTTTGATAAAACTTCATGAACATTGATAAAAGAGGTATAATATAAGTCACAACCAACATTCAAGTAATATTTTCACATTTGAATAAATCCACATAAGAACCTTTACGTTCACCTTAAGCCTTCACCTCAAGTAACCCTCAAGCTATACCTTGTGCAATGTATGGGTGGGGTCCCATACCACCACCCACACTAAGGTACCACCTTAAGACCACCAAAAGTGAACTTACCTTTCATCCTTTGCACTTTTACACGATAAAGCATATAAGAGACATAAACATTACACAAGTCATATAATCACCCAAGGATCATCACCTAAGATAAGTCTAAGTCATACTTGTGTAATGTGCAAGTAGCATCCCATACTTCTACTCACGTTAAGTACTCCTTTGAAGTCACCATAGGCAAGGCACATTCATATACAATAAGTCATAACAAGGAAGTAGCTCATGATACAATCCAAGTATAACATGCATCTTTACATTTAAGCATATAAGAGTCAATATTCTTCATTAACTAGACATTAGATAATCATTCACATTAACTTTATCATAAGAGGACTGTCATACATTAGACATTAAAACTTAGAGAACTCACTATGATCCTCTTAAAGCCTACTCGTGCATTGCATGGATAGCATCCCATACTACCACCTACACTTCATAGAACTCATCAAGAAACCATAATGCGCATCTCAGATGATGGGAATAGGCATTAACCGACATAGACCATGAGAGCTAAATCATGGAATCCAGTGTCATATGACCCTACACCAAAGAAAAGTGTTCTACTTGCCTAAGGTAGAACTAGGTAATATCTTAACTTTGGTAAGAAGACCACTGGCTAATATATATCCTATGTGGGCACATAGTTATGGGATAGGAAGATGTTCATTGGAACTCTAGCCTAACATTGGGAGAGTTTCCATCTTACCATATCCACTCGGTGCTTAGCCTCCATTCCCATAGAGTAGTTCATTCACATTAACATCATTCTACTTGAGAGGGCTACCAATCACTAGGTCTACCGACCCAAAGTAAAAGGGCCACCATCACTAGGTCTATCGATTCAAGGTACATTAGGGATAACTCATTGACTTTCCAAGAAGGGTGCCATAAACATTGGATCTACCGATACAAGGTAATCATTTCACACATAAAAGGGCTACCGACACTAGGTTTACCGATTCAAGGTTTATCACAGTAGATCCTGGATTCATCATGAAGGGCTACCAACACTAGGCCTACCGGTTCATGTCATAGCCTAAAATGCTTCATTATTCATTTATGAAAGGAATGCCATTGGCCTTCTAGATGATTGAAGCTCTGAATACTGTCCCGAAAAGCCATCATGTTCGAGTGAGGTAAAAATCACACTTGAAATGTGGTGACCAATTCCTCCCACGAAGTGATTGATTCACATGGCTATTCAGCCAGCCATTTGCACGCTTCTCCTATCAAAGAGAACGAAAATAACCTCAATCAGACCGATTCTTGGGAGATATTCTTGAAAGAGAATGATCCGCATACATCCACGAAGTTTCTAGTGTGCTCATGGGGATCCTCATGAACCAAACCACTGAAAATCCCTTTTAGTTGCAATAGTTGCAACATAGTACTCGTGATGTGGAACACTGCATTCCCTTCGGTCGGAGATAAGCGAATGGCACCAATACTGCCAATGAGATGGGGGGTCATTAGCATGAGGCTCCTTGACATCATTGACATTTCCGATGTCGTCTTGATGGCCTACTTGGCTGCCATTGCTGCCGTTTATGCTCATACTTCCTGTTTACAACACAAATAAGTAAAACAAAGCTACACAAACAAGTAAAACAAAGCTAAAAATCAAGTAAGTAGAACTATCACTAACAAGAACAAATCCAAGTTAACTAAAAATTCTTAAAGACACAACTTTCAATTCAAGTGTCAACGATCGCGTGTAGTAATTTAACCCAACTAAATGGGTTGGGGTCGAGTCCCAAGGAAGTGGTTAGCAATCGACAATTAAATAGAAAAGTAAAATTATGTTCTAGTCAATCATAGCTATACATATTTATGATTAAAAGCATACTAAATCAAGAAGTGACACGAATGTCAATTATCGATAAGGGGTTTGTATTCAACTAATAAACCAAAAATAGCAAAAAATATAAAGATGCGAGATAGGGAGATGGGTTTCTTGGGATGTGATAGGAATATGGGATATAATAAAGCTAGACTTTAGTGGGGTAAATTTTCTCTCAAACAACTTACCCCGAATCAGCTCGGTTTCCCTCAAACACTGAGTTGCAGCAATTAAGCACAGCCTTCGCCTTAGCCCATTCACTCCCTCGAGCTGAATGTGAGAAGGTGTAGGATTCACTCTCTTGAGCTAAACCCACGACGACCCAATAACCACAGGATATCAATTTAGTAGTTTTGGTTTTAAAACCTCTCTCTCGAGCAAACCAAATACACGAATATGAAATCATATTTGCAACTACAATCCCATTAAGTTCAAACACAACTACTAAACGAAATCACATTTAAATAATAAATAGACTATCAATGAGCAATACCCAATAGTAAATTTAACCCATATTCACCGAATCACACTCCTAAATTTAGGGTTTTAGCTAGGCATGTTAAAGAGATAGAAAAAAGTGCTTCCATCACATGGGTACGATTAATAATGTCTTTAAACACGTCTAAGATGAAGATTCTTTGATGCCCAATTCCAATCTCTTGGAGATGAAAACCTTCAAAGCTCAAGAACAATGTCTCCCAAAAACTTTAAGAACTCAAACTGAAAATATTCTCAAAATCAGTAATAATTCGCTATAACTTGATACTAAGCTACAAAATTAATTGGGTATTTATAGTTTTCTAAATTTTGTGCTACGAAAGATCACTCGGCGTAGTTAGTCGGGATCGCCGATACACTCGGCGATCCACCCTTTGATCTGGTTCATCCCCTTTGAATCATCTTTGCATTTTGAATCATTTGGCGATATGGTGCTGCTTCACGGAACTATTCGGTGACGCGCTAACTGCTCCCTTTCATCGCCAACTTGATCTTTTCCTTCAGGGCTCAACACAGTGGAACATTAGGCGAGATTAAAGCCGTTCAGCGGTTCGCCCAATGGCTTCAGCAATCCTTAGGCCTTCTTTCCTTCGTTATTTCAACTGCCTTGTTCCTTTTTGCTACATAGTGTCCATGCTTTTTTCCTAAGTTCAAATACCTGAAATTCAAGTATTTACATCAGTTATTGATACAAAATATACATTTGAGGACACTAAATCCATTAAACTTAGGAATTTGGGGGAAAACATCGGTTCTAGGAAGAAATCATCTTAAATCACCTTTAAATCAACAATTCATTCACAATTCAATGTAATAATGCCTTTATAAATCGTTTTGAATTGAATCCATGCATAGATTGAAAGTTAGGGTTTTGGGGTAAATTTTGAAGATTTGAAATCACTTTGATGTTGGCTCCTTGAAAGATAATAAGTCAAGGATGAAGACCACCATACCTTTTTAAGAAGAATCCCACGAAAATCTCTTGAAAACCATGAAGATTTTGACCTTGGAAGATTAAACTCTTCATCTCCAATGGAGGTTTCTAGAGAGAGAGCTTTTGAAGAGGAGGGGAGGTTTTGATTTTGGGTTTTTATGTAATGAGATGAAAAAACGGAGTTTAATACTTTTAATACTCTTAAAATACTTTAATAAACGAAAAATAACTATCCAAACTAAACAATTAAAGAATTTACCAAACTAACCTTGCTTAGCTAAACCCACACAACTTTTGCATGTCCAAACGACGGACCCCCATCCACGGACCGTGGATGGGGTCACAGACCATCGTGTTGAAGCGTGGTTCGTGGCTGCAACATGGTTTGGGGGCCCTTGACCTACGGAGGCCATCCACGGGGCATGGATAGACCTACGGGGTGTGGTCTCCTTCCGTAGGTCACCAAGTTTTGGCAACTCTTTTGGTTTCAAGGGGTCTTGGGGGTTAGGCTTAGGGTCCTCTTCAAGGACCCGTAGGGTGGTCCTTGGGGAGTCGTACCCTGAGGTTTAACCCCTAAACCCCTCAACCATAGCTCGGGACAACATCAAACAACCTCAATCCTCATGACAAACTGACACACTCACTAGTTAGGTTCTAGTTTCATTTATTCAATTTACGGGTCATTACATTATCCCCCACTTAGAAACATTCGTCCTCGAATGACACCTTAAACACAATAAGGGGTCAATGACTCAAGACTATCAGCCCATCATGGATGCAACATCATATTCAAAGCACAAAAATAGGAGAAAACATCAACTCTAGCTCAAACATAATCCATCCAATTCAAGAAAGTAGGAACTACATATACAAGCTCATTATGCATCATAACTTTAACATTTCTCATGTCATTGGAGGAACTTCCTTCTCCGACTCAAATCATGTTCATCACAACATCATTAAGCACATTATGCAATTTCACTCAAAAGGTTCAACATTTAACCTCATGAAGCATGTAAGTAACTCATACTAAATGCACATTAACATGAGGAACATAATTTATGAAATCTCATTTTCTTATTAAAACAAGAATTCATCAAGAACATGCATAACATAAGGAGACCATGGAAATAGACTATCACACATGACTCCAAAGACATGAAATAAGCTACAAGGAACTCTTGGTCTCAAGCTTGAATAGGCATATAAAGAAAGAGGTAAGGGATATCGGAACCCTCAACAACTTTACTACTCAACATACTATCCCCCAATTAGGAGTGAATCAAACTAAGGCTTATCATGAACACAGCATAAAGACCTTAATTAAGACATTCTCCACTTCTAAGAAACCATCAACAAATCAGTGCTTTTAAACTAGGAATATCCTCATCAATCAACTCTTGCTCACAAACAACATTACCAACACCACTCAAGGTCTCATATAAATCTACCACACTGGGTCTAAACTCCTCAAACTCACTACACCTCTAAAGGTGAGAACGTCAAACAATCCTAAATCATGAACATCAAGGACACTCAAAGACCTTACAGTCTAGGAACATTATCCCCCACTTAGGAATAAGCCTATATAAACTCTTTACAACATCACTTCTTTCCATTCTAAGGTCGGAGCAAAACATCACTAAACCTTCACAGTCATTACCCAAGATGATTCTAAAACACCACATTCATCAACTCTTTCAACATACCTCAAAACTCATCTTGACTAAGTCGGATTCTACCAACAACACACATAACCATAAAGAAACCCATTCATAGTAAAGTCATACCACAAACTATCATCCCCACTCTATCAAGTCACATAGCCATACTTGGCATCACAACCAACCTTCCTCCCTCACACCTTCTAACATACTCCTTTCAAGTGCTCATACCGTAAAGACCATCGGATAAGGAATAAGAGAAAGACATGATATAGTTAAACTCTATGGCACGACTTGAAAAATGAAGAAGTGAGACTTTCTTAACACCCAATAGCCTCCTATTCATACTGTGGCGCGCTTCACACTATGAACAAGACTGTACTAGATGTGGTTTGAGACATCCTAAGACCATTCCAAAATCTTGGGCTCTGATACCATGTTTGTCAGAACCCAAGGCTAGCCCCTAGATGCGACATGGTGTACTCGACCCCAAATGGGTCTCATACAAGCCTCATAGCATTTTTGAACATAAGAACATAGGAAAATAGAGAAGAATTTAAAACTTTCTTAAAATTGAAGACATTTTCATTAAAAAGCAAGCAGAAGACTTTCTAGACTTTTATACTATGTCTCAACCATCTAATACTTTGAATACAACATTGGGACTTAGCCCATACAGAAGCTTTAACATAAACTAAAAGACATAAAGGAACAAAGTGAGTTTTGTCCTCGAAACTATGAGGACTCACCAACTCTTCATCTTCAAGCACCTTAGAAACCCACTACTCAAGCATAGAACATGAATATCTCCAAACCCTACACTTTGGTAAAAAAATTAAGAAGAATGGGATTAGCATAGAAAGTACTAAGTATGGAAGGCATGCAAAAACATGATTTAAATGGACATTTCCATTGAAATTCATGATATATGCCATTTTGATAAAACTTCATGAACATTGATAAAAGAGGCATAATATTAGTCACAACCAACATGCAAGTCATATTTTCATATTTGAACATAATCCACATAAGACCCTTTACTTAAGCCTTCACCTCAAGTAACCCTCAAGCTATACCTTCTGGAAAGTATGGGTAGCGTCCTATACCACCACCCACACTAAGGTGCCACCTTAAGGCCACCAAAAGTGAACTTACCTTTCATCTTTTGCACCTTTACACAATAAAGCATATAAGAGACATAAACATTACACAAAGTCATATAATCACACAAGGACCATCACCTAAGACTACTCCGAGTCATACTTGTGCATTGTGCAAGTAGCATCCCATACTACTACTCACACTAAGTACTCCTTTGAAGTCACAATAGGCAAGGCACATTCATATACAATAAGTCATAACAAGGAAGTAACTCATAATACAATCCAAGTATAGCATGCATCTTTTCATTTAAACATATATGAGTCATCATTCTTCATTAACTTCATTTAGAGGACATTCATTCACTAGACATTAGATCATCATTCTCAATAACTTTATCATAAGAGGACTTTCAATCATTAGCCATTAAGACTTAGAGAACTCACTATGATCCTCTCAAAGCCTACTCGTGCAATGCATGGATAGCATCCCATACTACCACCCACACTTCATTGAACTCATCAAGAAACCATAATGCACATCTCACATAATGGGAATAGGCATTAACCGACACAAACCATGAGAGCTAAATCATGGAATCCGGTGTCATATGACCGCACACCAAAGAAATGTTTTCTACTTGCTTGAGGTAGAACTAGGTAATATCTTAGCTTTGGTAAGAAGACCACTAGGTAATATATATCCTATGTGGGCACATATTTATGGGATAGGAAGATGTTCATTGTAACTCTAGCCTAACATTGGGAGAGTTTCCATCTTACCATATCCACTTTGTGCTTTGCCTCCATTCCCATTGAGTAGTTCATTCACATTAACATCATTGTACTTGAGAGGGCTTCCAATCACTAGGTCTACCAACCCAAAGTACATTACACAAGAAAGGGCCACCATCACTAGGTCTACCGATTCAAGGTACATTAGGGATAGCTCATTGACTTTCCAAGAAGGGTGCCATAAACATTAGGTCTACCGATACAAGGTCATAATTTCACATATGAAAGGGCTACCAACAATAGGTCTACCAATTCAAAGTTCTTCACATTAGTTCCTGGACTCATCATGAAGGGCTACAAACACTAGGTCTACCGGTTCATGTCATAGCCTAGAATACTTCATCATTCATTTATGAAAGGAATGCCATTGTCCTATCAATTCATATTCAACAAGTCAAGACACATTCATTAGTCATATATGAAAGGAATGCCATAGGCCTATCAATACATATACATCAAGTCAAGACACATTCATTACACAAGAGAGGATGCCTAAGCCTACCAACTCAAGATTCAACAATACTTTCATTCATTCAAGAAGAGATTGCCTAAGCCTAGCAATTCAAGATACTTCATTCATGATCACATTCATCAATATAAGTAAAGGATGCCTTAGCCTACCAATTCAAGATACACATTCACTTTTACATTCATTCATACAAGAATAGGATGCACAAGCCTACCAATTCAAGATATACAACATTACATTATAGGACCCTTCACATTCCATCATCAACATTCATGAGTGTTAAGTGAGAATATGCTTTAAATCACAACACATTTACATTCTGCATAAGATAGTCATTCTATCATTGAAATCACATGCATATCCTTCACATTATACATAGTAACTAAACACCTCCACCTTTCAAGTGGATAAATACAATTAGGCAAGAGTAATAACATAATATCAACATTCTATATCCATATAAACATTAACAATTCTCATTCCATCATAATCAATAAAATCCCAATCTCAAATCACAACTTACGAATTTGTGGGAAACATGGGTTCTAGGAAGAAATCATCTTAAATCACTTTAGATCAACAATTCATTCACAATTCAATGTAATAATTCCTTTAGAAACTATTTTGAATCGAACCCATGCATAGATTGAAAGTTAGGGTTTTGGGGTAAAATTTGAAGATTTGAAATCACTTTGAAGTTGGCTCCTTGAAAGACAATAAGTCAAGGATGAAGACCACCATACCTTTTAAATAAGAATCCCACTAAAATCTCTTGAAAAACTTGAAGATTTTGACCTTGGAAGCTTGAAGTCTTCACCTCCAAAGGTTTTTAGAGAGAGAATTTTTTGAGGGGAGGGGAAATTTTGAACTAATGAGATGAAAAAATGGAGTTTAATGCTATTAATACTCTTAAAATACTTTAATAAACCCGAAATAACCGTCCAAACACTTAGCTAAACAATTAAAGAATTTACCAAACTAACCTTGTTTGGCCAAACCCACACAACTTTTGCATGACCAAACGACGAACCGCATGCATGGATCATGGATGGGGTCACAGACCGTGCTATTGAAGCATGGTTCGTGGCTGCAACATTGTTTAGGGACCCTTGACCTATAAAGGCCATCAACGTGGTGTGGATGGACCTACGCGGCGTGGTCCGCTTTGGTAGTTCACCAAATTTTGGCAACTCTTTTGGTTTCAAGGGGTATTGGGTGTTAGGCTTAGGGTCCTCCTCAAGGACCCCTAGGGTGGTCCTTGGGGAGTCGTACCTTGAGGTTTAACCACTAAACCCCTCAACAATAGCTCAGGACAACATCAAACCACCTCAAACCTCATAACAAACTTACAGTATGTTACAGTATTGATCAAGACCGATACTCAAATTTGAAAGAGAACAACCACATTCAAACACAAACAAGAGATGGCACAATTTTTTTGGAAGGGTCCAAAAATCATTTACAATAAAAAACAAGTAGTCGCAAGCTCAATCATCCACAAAAAGGGTATAAAACACAATTATAGCTCAAAAATCCAATATATAAACAAAACCATAAGCACAAAAAGGTCACAAAAGGTTGGCCTCATGATGAGTCCATGATTTGGACTCATTTAGGGATTTATTTTAATAGATTTAGTGTCCTCAAATGCATATTTTGTGCCAATAATTGATGTAAATCCTTGATAATCAGGTATTTGGATTGAGGAACAAAGCATAGACACTAATGAGCAAAAAGGAACAAGACAACAGAAAGAACGAAAGAAAAAAGGCATGAGGATCGCCTAACACATTGGGCGAGTCGCTAAATGGCCATGATCTCACCTAAAGTTCCAGTGTGACAAGCCTTGAAGGACAAAATCAAGTCGGCGATAGAATGGAGTAGTCGGCGAGTCACCGAACCATTCCACGATGTAGTACTATATCGCCCAAAGTTACAGAACTTGAAGTTGCTAAAGGCCAAAGAAAAAAGGCAATGGAACTGACCAAATGGTGGATCGCCGAGTGGATCGGCGATCCCAACTTATTGCGTCGAATGGTCCATCGCAGCACATTTTTTGGAAACTATAAATACATGATTGAATTTTTAGTTTAGTATAAGATTTTTGTTTAAATGATCATTGTTTAGTTTTTAAGTTTGGGGCTGAGAACTTAGAAGAGAGACAATATTTCCTTAGCTTTGAAGATTTCTATTTCTGAGAAATTGGAAGTGGGTGTTGAAGATTCTTCATCTTGGACCTCTGTAAAGACAATATTATTCTAGCTAAAACACCAATTCTTGGGGTGTGATTTGTGATTATGGGTTGATTTAGCTGTTGGGAATTGTTAATTGATAGTTTAAACGCTGTTTAAAAGTGATTTCATTCAATAATTATGGCTTAATCTAAAGGGTTGTAGTTACAAATACAACTCTACCTTCGTGTTTTTTGCTTGCTCGAGAGAGCGGGTTTAAAACAAAGATTACTAATTTGATAGTCTGTGGGTATTGGGTTGTCATGGGTTCAGCTCGAGTGAGTGAATCCTAAACCCTTTTCCACACATTCAGCTCGAGATAGTGAATGGTCTAAAGCGTAGGCTATTCTTAATTGCTACTTGTTTGTGTTCGAGAGAAATCAATTTGATTTGGAGTAAATTGTTTGAGAGAATGTTTATCCCCACTAAAGTCTAGCTTATTCACTGATTTACAGATATTTAGTATTAATTGCAATTACCTTTTTGTCTACCTTAGCCCATAATCCAATAATATCCCAAGAACCCGTCTCTATCGTTGTTATTTTCTTGTTATTTGTTGTTGTAGCTGATAGTTGAAACCAAATCCCCTTGTTATTTGACACTTGTGTTACCCCAAACTTGAACCATGCTTTTATTTGTAAATGTTTTTACCTATGATTGACTTGAGCATATTCATGCTTTTCTATTGAATCTCAAGTATGTACCATTCCCTGTAGGATTCGAACCCAACTAACTTAGTTGGTTTATATTACTACTAACGATCATTGGAACTTAGTGTTGGATGAAGTGTCCTCATACGTGAAATCAAAATGGCGCCGATGCCGGGGAGTGGTGTTACTTGAGAATTTTTAGTTACGTTGAATTTTGTTCTTGTTAGTCATAGTTGAACTTACTTAATTTTATTTTTGATTTGCTTGCTTGTGTTTTAAAACAGGAAGAATGAGTGTGAACGGCAGCAACGTCAGCCAAGTAGGCCATCAAGATGACATCAGAAACCTCAATGATGTCAACGGGCCTAGTGCTAATGATCACAATCTTATGGGTAGTATTGGTGCCATTCGCTTGCCTATGGCCGAAAGGATTGCGGTGTTCCACATCACGAGTACTATGATGCAGCTCTTGCAATTGAAGGGGTTGTCCAGTGGTTTGGCTCATGAGGATCCCCATGAACATAT
Organism: Solanum lignicaule; assembly: GCA_029582545.1. NCBI lineage: Eukaryota > Viridiplantae > Streptophyta > Magnoliopsida > Solanales > Solanaceae > Solanum > Solanum lignicaule. The sequence continues at coordinate 8,911 of JAJOOF010022940.1, read as the reverse complement.
TAGAAACTTTGTGGATGTTTGCGGACCGTTCTCCTTCAATAACATTTCCCAAGAGTCGTTCTAGTTGAGGTTGTTCCGATTCTCTTTGATGGGAGAGGCATATAAGTGGCTGGATGAATTTCTAGGAGAATCAATCACTTCGTGGAGGAGTTGGTCACCGCATTTCAAGTGCGCTTTCTCCCTCTTTCGAAGATAATGACTCTTAGGAACAACATTCAGAGCTTCAAGCGTTTAGAAGGCGAGCCAATTCATGAAACTTGGCAGAGATTCAAAAAGTTAGTGCTGCAATGCCCAATTCATGGCTAGCGTGGCAATGTGTTACTGCAGTATTTTTATCAAAGTCTTGACTCGATAAATAAGGGTGTTGCTGACCAACTTTCTCCCGGAGGTTTGATGCAACAACCTTATGTGATAGCAGCTCAACTCTTGGATGGTATGACTATCATAAATCGGGCGTGGTATAGCCGTGAAGACCAAGTCTCCCCTCTCACATTTAAACTGACCAATGAGCAAATAGAGAAAGACCAAGGGAGGGACAAGAACATAGCCAAGATCATGACACAACTTGACATTTTGTATAAAAATGTCATGGGAGCAGGTGCTCGGGGTGTTAATGTCATGGGTGTCGGGTGTGCTAACCCTGAGAAGGCAAAGTTTGAGGCTTTGTATAACGAAGAGGTGAATTTCCTAGCCAACCAAGGTGGTGGTTATCATTCAAACTACCTGAGGCAGGGTGGTAACCAAAGTTGTTATAAGGATAAAGGTTGGAATGATCCAGATTGAGAATGGAGGGACCGAAATAAGGATGAAGGTTGGAATGATCGAGATTGAGAATGGAGGGACCGAAATCCCAATTGGACGGATGGGGAGAATGATAGGTATGTGCCTCCCCATGAGCACCAAAAGCCAAATGATTCGGTAGGTGATATCTTATCTTATTTGAACCCGAGACAACAAGGGAGTTTGCCTAGTGACACTATGGCTAACCCCAAGAATGAGCTTTGAGTGTGGACTTGCGTCGTGCCACGACATTAACTAAGGTGCTTCTTGGTAGGCAACCCAAGTTTTATTTTCTTTCTTTTTATGTTTGAAATAATGGTGTGTTGATTGTGCAGGTCAAAGTGTGGAAAGTGTTTGAAAAGTGCAGGTTGGCGAGCTAAGGGTCCAGTCGGCGACTCACTGCAGAGGTTGGTGATCCTGACCTAGACCACCATTGGGCTCAAGAAAATTTTAAATTGGAGTCTGTAAAACTCGGTGAGCTGAGGAGCAACTTTGCGAATCGCCGACCACGATCTAGTTTTCCATTTGGACCCCCACATTAATTGGAGGTCCTATAAAATTCGGTGAGGTAAGTGGTCACTCGGCATGCTGCCATGTGGGCCAGCGAGCACGACTAATGTCGTCGAATGGGCGAGAACTGGATGGTTTTTAAAAGGTCAAAGGTTTAAACTTCCAACTCTTCACTTTCCCTCACTTTTGAACTTCCCAAACTCACACCCGCACTTTAGTTCGCTATATTTTTGCATTTCTACAATGTTTCAGTCGTTGGAATTGTGTTCGGAGTGTCATACATTTCCTCCTAGCATTTAAATATCATTTAAATTGGAATCTATGGTTGGTTTTCCAATCCCCGAGTTTATTCTTAGTAATTGGTACTCAATTGGAATGATCTTATCTTGTTAACGTGTGCTGGGCCTCTCTGATCTTAAGTGTTTTCGTTTGTGCCTGTGTTAATTTGATAATCTTGTCCGTAGAATTTATAATGTTGAATTTTCGTAATTTTATGCCTTAAAATTAGTTAGAATTTGTGGGGTTGTGCTTTCATGTCGTTGGGTTTAGTTGGGTGAAGTCTAAGTAACCCATATTTATGCCAAATGATGTAATGTGCCCAATGATAGAGCAGGTGATGTCATTCTTAATGGAAAAAGTCGTCAAATGGACAAATTTGGCAAAATCGGGAGAAGTCTGAGTATCCCGGGGTAATGGGTGTTTTGGGTTTTGCTTTAATTTGATGGGTGCATGCTTTGTATTTGTTTTCGCGGGTTGCGGGGTTGAATTCGAGAAGTTGGGTTGAAAGTAGGCACATGGGGTCGTTTGGCGAGCTGGGTCGAGCTCGCCGAACCACTCGACGGTTCGCCAAAGATCCCCATCTCGCCTTTAACTTCATGCTATAATTAAAGTTTGATTCTTTAACTTTCGGCAAGAAGCTTGAGGTCGCCGAAGGTGTTCTTGATCGCCCTTTGTCTACACCCTTGTACCGTATTTGCACTGTAACTTTCGGCGGGATAACTCTTGCTTGCCGAATGCTATCGGCGATTTACCAAAAGGTCCTTCCACCGTAGATATGCCAAATTTTTCTAAGAATTTTGAGCCAATCCTTTCGTTGAGCCCGATCTAGCTCGCCAAAGCGATTCGCGACTTGCTGACTAGTTCGGCGAGTCTGTCTGCAACTATTTTTCTATGCTTTTGAATGAATCATTTCTAACTTATTCCTGATATATTGTAGACATAGTAAGGATTAACATCGACATGCCACCCCGAAAAAGAGCCGGGGTTTCACAATAAATGAAGGGGGATCGAATCCTCCCAAAAGAGGAAGGCAAGAGCTTCCATGAAGAGACAAAGGAAAGGGCAAAGAGGCTCACATCTGACAGGGTGAATGATTTCACATATCAGGGACACTTCATCCAATACTAAGTTCCAACGATCGTTCAATAGTAATTTAACCCAACTAGTGAGTTGGTGTAGAGTCCCAAGTGAGCGGTTCGTACTCAAGACTCAATAGAAAAGCATAAATATGCTCAAGTCAATCATAGCTAAAAACATTTACGAAGAAAAACATGATAAATAAATGGTTGACACAAGTGTCAAATATCATAGGGGGGGTTTGTAGTCAACTGGCAACTAAAACCAACAAATAGCACGAAAATACAAATATGGAGACGGGATTATTGGGATGTGATAGGATTATGGTCTAAGGTAAACAACCGGGTAATTTCAATTAATAGTAAACCGTTGCAAATAAGTGACTAAGCCAGACTTTAGTGGGGATAAACTTTATTTCGAACAATTTACCCCGAATCAAATTGGTTTCTCTCAAACACCAATAAGTAGCAATTAAGAACAACCTACTCTTTAGTCCATTCACTCTATCGAGCTGAATGTGTGGAAAAGGGTTGAGGATTCACTCTCTCGAGCTGAACCCATGACAACCCAATACCCACAAACCAACAATATGTAATCTTGGTTTAAAAACCTCTCTCTCAAGTAATCCAAAAATATGAAGGTGGAGTTTCATTTGCAACTACAAACCTTTAGATTAAGCCACAATTATTGAATGAAATAACCTTTAAACAACATTTAACCTATCAATTAATAATACCCAGCAACTAAATCAACCCATAATCGTATAATCACACCCCAAGAATTGGGGTTTTAGCTACACATCATAAAAAGGTAAAAATCATTACCAAATTGTGTTTCCATCAACTGGATAAGATTAATATTGTCTTTACAGAGGTCTAAGATGAAGAATCTTCAACACCCACTTCAAATTTCTCAGAAATAGAAATCTTCAAATCTTTAAAGCTAAGGAAATATTGCCTTAATATTCTCAGTTCTCAAGTCTCTTGAAAAGTGACCAATAATGAAAATTAGACAAAAATCTGATACTAAACTAAACATTCAAAAATTTATTTATAATCACGAAAAATGTGCTGCGAAGGTCCATTTGGTGCAGTAAATCGGGATCGCCGATCCACTCGGCGATCTGGCCTTTGGTCAATTCCATCACCCTTTTTGCTTTGGCCTTCTAGATCCTTGAGTTCTGTAACTTTGGACGATCTAGCATTGCATCGCAGAACCGTTCGGCGATATGCCAACTGCTCCTTTCCATCTCCTACTATATTTTATCCTTCAAGGCTTGGCAAACTGGAACTTTAGGCGAGATCATAGCTCTTCGGTGACTCGCCCAATGGGTTAGGTGATCATCAGGCCTTCTTTTCTTCGTTCTTTCAGCTGCCTTGTTCCTTTTTGCTCAATAATGTCCATGGTTTGTTCCTCAATCCAAATACCTGAAATTCAAGAATTTGCAGAAGTTATTCGCCCAAATTATGCATTTGAGGACACTAAATCTGTTAAAATAGAGCCCTAAATGTGTCCAAATCATGGGCTTATCAAGGCTCCATAAGATTTTGTTGAGCATGCTTTTATCTTGAAGAAGGTAGTTCCTCCTTGAACATGAGAAATGTTAAAATTTCATGCATAATGGGTTGTTAGATGTAGTTCCTATTCCCTTGTGTTGCATTGAGTATGTTTAGCTTGGATATGAAGTTCCTCCTTGGTTGTGTGCATTTAGATGAGTGGCATCCATGTTCGCCTTCTAGTATTGAGTCTTTACTTACGTAAGGTGTCTAGAAATGTCATTCCAAGATGAATGTTCCCAAGGGTGGGGGGGGGGATAATGTAACACCTCGGAATCTAGTGGACTAAACTAGGGCTAAGTGTAAGGGCAAGAACCAAGGATGAGGGCAAGAGCCAAGGAATAGGCTAGGACAACCAACTTTTCTATAGACACTGCCTCACCTTCCACGACCATCACCACGGCTCATGGTGAGGACCACGACTCGTGGTGGGCTAGGCAGCGGCTAGGTGAAATCTGTCCAAAACAGTCCCCTCCACATGAGCCACTTCACGACTCTTGAAGGCTATCACGGGCCGTGGGAAGGCTCGTGGTGGTGAGTTAGTTTTTGGGGGAATGGAGGGGTGACACCGTAGCTACTGGTCCAAGGACCACAGAGGGCACCACGGCTCGTGGTGAGGACCTCAGCTCGTGGGACGTCACATGGTCCTGTGGCAGACCACTCTAAGTGAAGGGTTAATTGGTTCTTTTCGGAATTGATTAGATTAAAGCTATGTCATTTTGCCTAAGCCTAGGACCCGTATATAAGTAATTTTAACCCCAAAACTCAAAAGAAAATTAAAGATCTTCCTCCCTAAAATATTTCTCTCTAGAAATTTTAAGAAGAAGTTAGGATTCATACTAGGATCAAGGTTAAGGCTCAATTCCTTCATTGAAGTTAAGCTTTGGGCTTTGAGGTATGATAGTTTTCTTCCATGGATTCCTTTTATCCATGGAGTTACCAAACTCCTCAATATCAAATATTAGAATTCCCCAATTGAGTTAGGGTTAAATTATCATGGGTTTTCTAAATTGTTGATTTAAATGATTGAATTATGATCTTCTATGCATGAATTGATGAATTGCAATTCCTTTATGATGAATTCCCCTGTGAACCCATGTGATCCTATGTTTTCAAGTTATGAACTATAGGCTGTGGGATTTTGATCTTCAAGGAAGAGTTTTGTGAAATTGAGCATGCATTATTAGTTTTACATGAATTTATGATGAAATTCATATCTAACCGATGTTTTGTAAGAGTTGATGATTGCAATTGGGTTTTGACCTCACAGAAGTGAATTATGGACCTTTGCATTGTTTATGAAATCTATGCAAATATTTTAAGGGTGCTTTGAGAGTAAAGTACAAAGGATGATGTGGTGTTCTGAAAGGATATTCTCACTAAAACACATACTAGCACGATATGAAAGGTTTTCTCACATAGGAAGGATTCTTAGGTTGGAAGGCTTTCTCACCTAATTGACTCAAAGGCAAGGAGCTATCTTAATGAAACTAGCTAGAATTGGTAGGCCAAGGGACACTACACCATTTTAGGCCTACGGCCACACTAAATCTGGACAACGCTTGTAAAGTGTTGTCTAAAATATTTTTGGGGACGCTTTTAAAGTGTAGCCCAAGTTTTTAACTTTTGGCTTCACTAATATTGACAACACTTGTAAAGCGTACACTTTAATGGTATAGGCTACACTTTATAAACGTTGTTATAGTATGATATAATTGGCAACAACTATTTACATATATGGCCACACTTTTAAAGTGTACTATTTTTATAATTGTAAAAACAACACATTACAAATGTGGCCTTAAATTTTTCACTAAAATATTAAATTCCCTCCAACATTTTTAACTCTCCCACCAATTTTAATTGGGCAAAATAAAAAACAAGTGATAAAACGTAAATCTTTCTATTCCCCAAATCAGATAAAAATCACAATTTTTAAGTCTCACAAATTGAAGAACGACGCATTCTTCTCCAAGTCTGAAATTTCTCAAGAACGATCCTCACAGATTGAAGAACGACGCATTTTTCAATTTCATGGTTGTTCACCTGTGACCTACGAAAATCCCTTATAGATTTCTCGTTGTTAATCAAGGAAAAAACAAAATGCTTCATTAAGAAGATGATGTCTTAAAGCTTCATCACATTGAAAGGATTTTGTTGGAATAGGGTTTATCAGGTAAAAATTTATATCCTTAAAAGTCTCTGGGTTTATTATTTGTGTGTGGTTACACATTTAGCTTTAGGGTTTTGATATTCTTGTGTTGTTGAAATTACTGTTGGTTGGTTGCAAGAATTTCCAATATCAGTGAAGTTCCATAATCTGTGACTGATTTTGATGCTTATAGGGCTTAGTACACAATTTGAATATGGAAAAATGCAACCAAGCTTATCTGAAAAGTAATGAACAGCCAAAGGATCTTCAATGATATGACAAATCCATATTGATTCTCTTAAGTTGGAGAGATTACTGATTCTGGTAAAGTGACTACTGATTTCCACTTATGCATTGTCTTTGGTCAATTTAATTGCATCGAACCTATTACTTGTACCTTCTTATTGTTAAGTCAGTTTTGGGTGCATGGACATTCAATGTTCCAAATGGTTCCTTTTTCATGTTAAGGAAGAAAGTTTTCTTGCAGGATGGGGCAGATTCACTATAGCCTCTCTTTTATTTATCCAGGACATTATGTGATGATTGAACGGTAGAAATTATTGGACCAATAGCCACAACAATTGAGGATACCATACTTGTGTAAGTTATCATGGATTTGAATATTAATATGCTTACTCTTAAACATTTGTTACCCGATTATCTTTCGGACTAACCAAATAAATTAAACGAATGTTAGAATTAGCTGGCCTCATTTTCTTCTCATAAATCTGCTTGCTGATGGTAAAGAACAAACAAAAAGAATCTTATTATTGAGGAAAACGGATGAGAATTATAGAGGTACGCAAAAAGATATGGAATGATTATTCAACCATCTTGTCAAACCATATAAAAGAACTATAAGTGTATTCAGGAAAGTTTGAATTGCATACATCATTTAGATTTATCAATCAGACGCTGACACTTAATCTTGTCCAAGGACCAGTAATCCCATCAAGTCCCTGACTAGCAATTTCTAATTAGCAGTACTGTAAAAAGAACCACTAAGATGAACAATGTGTTGTATGCCTAAATTATGATAGCTAAACCAGTGTTTAAGTACTTCTTGACTGTTAGCATGAGATTGACAAGACAATCGAACAATCAGATTGCATAGCCAGCAAACTCAGTCAGTTTGACCTGGTATATAGATATTCTAATGATCTAGAGAAAATGCTAGTACAAAGTAATCCTTCCTCCTAAATGGTTGATTCTATGTTGTATTTTTGTCAAGTATGCCTGGTAACTATGTCATGATAAGTTTTCAAGGACTTGTTAATGTACTTTACATGTTCCACCAACAAGTCCTTGCTTTAATAGCTTTATTCGTCTCATTTTTGTTTTTAATAAATTTATGATCGAAGTTGCACAAGGGAATTGCAATGTGATTCGTTAATATCTTACTGCATTGGGTATGCAACAATATTTGGGGCCTCTCGTGCTGATAGAATCTCCTTGAGACCATTAAGGTGGTAACCACCAAAGAATGTGTATTCATCTTATCTATTCTTCCTTTTTATTCATTGTCTTTCTTTTTAGAATTACCTTTCCAATGAATATGATAACCTGAAACATCATGTACATGTTTAGAACATCTAAAAACTGTGTTTTTAGTTTTAATCTCTTTAGCAGACTCAAACTCATTAATCATATCATATTCATCTTATTTATTTTGGACATCATTGTGGATAAGAAGTTCTGTTTCGGTAATTTAATCATATGTCTCCATTTCTTTCAGTCTCTCCCTTGTGTTCCTAATTTCCCTTCACAAGGGAGCTCGCAATCTGTGGAATCACTGCGCCTTGGAAAATATGCAGAGGTTACTACACTGTTGAGCAGTGATTTTTTTTTTTTTGGTTATAACCATTATTTCTTTGATAATCCCATAGCAACATACTCTTGTAGTGGTTTAATGATGTCTTCTCAACATATATATCTTACAAGTGTGAGAATGTTCTCAGTCGACTATCAGAAAATCATGGATGCAAAGTATGCCTATTTCAATTATTACATTCTCCATTTCTTTATCTTGGACTTTGGCTAGTGTATCTTCTAGCTTTGGTTTAGAATTGTTTGAACAATTAGCTTCAATATTGTAAGGATCTATCATTCTACAAGATGGTTAGTATGTCTAATATTTTTTTTATATCGTGGTTGAAGACTGTAAAGATTGTAATACCAGAGCTGCATGAGATGCGCATTGCTCATATTGTTTCTATTGGGTCTGAATCATTGTGCACATTGAATCCAGACTGTGTTGACGGGTATACAATTTCGCTTTGAATATTCTAGCACATCACATGTCTCTTACTAGATCTCAATGTCTTATTGGGAGCAACTTCAAACTATTTCCTAATATCATCTTTGTTATATGTTTTCTTCTTCTTTTTCTGTCACCAGGAAATGAGCAAGATTGAAATATGATACACGTACAAATCTGGCATTTTTCATTCATTTACTGCAGCAGACTATGTTGCTGCTCAGCGGCTTAGGTAAGGCATGTTGTTTCTTAAGCTACCTACACTAAATCAATCTAACCTAGTCATGAATTTCTTTCAGA